>VONZ01000757.1:242500-292500 GCA_012976165.1 Labeo catla
CATTTCCAAACAATTTGAAGTTTATTCATTTTAAAACAGACACCTCTCCTTCCAGAAGTGGACGTCCCAGAAAATTCACCCCAAGATCAGACCATGTAAAGCTCAGAGAAATGGCAGACAACCCAAGAACTACTCCTCAGACTCTACAGGCCTCAGGTAACATGTTAAACGATTAAGGTCATGACAATACCATTAGAAAAACATGGGACAAAAATGGCATGTTTGGAAGGCTTGGCAGAAGAAAGCCCCTTCTATCTAAAAAAAAATAAATAAATAAATAATTGCAGCACAGTTTAGGTCTAGGGCAAAGTTGCATCTGAACAAAGAACAAGTCTTCTAGAATAATGTCCTTTGAACAGACAAGACAGAAGTGGAGATGTTTGACCATAATGCACAGCGCCAAGTTTGGTGAAAACCTGAAGAGCATATCAGCACAAACACCTCATACCAAAAGACAAGCATGCTGGAGGAGGACTGATCATTTTGGGCTTGTTTTGTAACCACAGGACCTGGGCACCTCACAATCATGAGGCCATGAACTCCTCTGTATATCAAAGTATTCTAGAGTCAAATGCGAGGGCATCTGTCCCACATCTAAAGTTGGGCCAAAACTGGGTCATGCAACAGGACAGTGATCCCAAGCACACCAGCAAATCTACAACAGAATGGCTGAAAAGAGTCCAAGTCCAGAGCTCATCCTGACTCAAATGCTGTGGTGAGAGCTGTGCATAAGCAAATGCCCACAAACCTCAACAGACTGGAGCAACGTTGAAAAGAAGAGTGGTCCAAATTCCTCCAGACCTGCCAAGGACCAGATAATTTTTTTTTATTATGTCCTATAATAGGGTGTCCAAACTTTTTCACATGTATATGTATGTGTGTATATATATATATATATATATATATGTGTATGTGTATGTGTGTGTGTGTGTGTGTGTATGTATGTATGTATGTATGTATGTGTGTGTGTATATATATAAATATATATATATATATATATATATATGTGTATATGTAAAACAATATGTGGTTTATAACTAAATGTATCCTACATTTTAAACATGAAGTTGTCTTTTTGTGTTTTTTTTTTTGGCAGAAGGCACTTTTGCTATTCTTTCTGCAATGGAAATGAAATATTATATGGGAAGTTATTCTCAGCATTGTTGCTCTCATATGTATTTGCATGTTTGTTTCACTCTTCTGTGCAGTTGATCTTCAGGCAGCCCAGTGGAGTTTAAATCCAGAGACTGCGCTGGCCTTTTCAACACAGTTGTTTCTTCACAGTCTAAAGGTATGTTTTGGCACATCTTGCTGTAGGATGAATCCCTGAGCAGCGAGGCGTATACCAGAGGGTATTGCATGATGCTGTAAAATGCTTTGGTCGTGCTTGTGGTTCAGGGTGCCACTCATTCATTCACTGAGTCTGGATACAGCAAAAGAGCCCGGGACCAACACGCTTCCACCTCCACGTTTCACAGGTTCCTCCTCCGTCCTTTTACCTACGCAACACTTTACAAAAACCCTGCATGACAAACCGAAGATTTCACATTTTGACTCATCGGTCGTGACCTTCCATCTCCAGTAGTCCACTGACATTGCCCAGGTAAACCTCTTTTTCTTATAAATTTCTCTTTCCTTGCAAAGTACATACACTCTCAGAAAAAAATAGATACAAAAGCTGTCACTGGGGCGACCTTTTGTACCTTTGTACCTTATTTACCCCTAAAGGATGTGGATAAATTGGTACCTTTTGTAAATTAGCTAAGTTTGCGAACTATACTAGTTATATAGCGGCATTTTTTTTAAATATATAGTTTTGTTAATAATATTTTTTAAAAACATAATATATGAAATACTTTTGAAAATAAATGTAAAATATGTTTAAATATTAAATTATTTTTAAAATTCATTATTTCTAGAAATTATTCTTTTTATATATAATATACGTTATCTATACTATAATAAATATATTATACTATAATATAATTATTGTATAATGTATAGTATTGTAATATAATATATTATTTTTACAGGTTTTGCTAATAGTAAAAAATTCTTATATTTATTCGTATTCTTATGTAATTAGTAGAAATTCTATACAGTGTTTATAATATAATATAATAATAATATTATAATAATCTACAAATGATATTTTTTTTTATTAAAATTATATATGTATGTGTGTGTGTGTGTGTATATATACAAACACACAATTTTGTTAATCATTAAAAAAAACATATCATACATTTTAGATAGATGTAAATTATATTTAAATATTAAATACTTTTAAATAATTTATTATTTCTAGAATTTATACTTTTTGCCTGCAGTAAATTTAAGAAACAACATAATACATTTAAAAATGTATGTAATATTTAATGTATTAAAATAGAAAAGTTTTAATATTTAATATTTTAAGTCATATTTCACAATATTATTATGTATGACATTTTATAATATTATTATTTTATTTTAGTATTCATTTTCTAATAGTACATTTTTCAAGAAACACAATATATTAAATTCATATTCATATAATAGTAAATATAAAATATTATTATTTTTCTGTAACTATGATTTGTAGAAATTATACAATTTTATATATATATATACACACAATTTTGTTAATAATTAAATATTATTAATTAAATAATAATAATTATTTATTATTTCTAGAATTTGAGAATGTTTGAGAAAGATATATTAAATATATTTAAAAATTAAATGTGTAAAATACATTAAAACAGAAAAGTTTTTTAAAATCATTTTTTACAATATTATAATAATATTTTGTACAGCACACACACAAAAGAATAACTTATAAATAGTCCTGTATTTTACAGTAAATATTTAGATTATTTGTTTTTCTTTAAGAAGAGGATCATCATATGTGTAGGCCCTTTACAGTACAAACGTATTTACTTGCATAAGTAACTTACACCAAACTGCATGTAAGGTACCTTCACGTCATAACACGAGGGAATTCGAGCAGAAGGCCACCTAATTGCACTTGATTGTGCGTGATGTGTCTGAACGAAGACAGCATAATTACATCTTCAGGTCTTTCAAACAGATGGCCTCGTGAAAATGAAGTTGCGTTTCCACAATAGAAACTTCACACCGCCTAACCTCATTCAGCAGCCGCTAGGAAGAGGTAGACTGTGATCTCGGTTTCTTTCATTCATTTAAAAACGGCACCTTTTTATCCTCTCCCGCTCTCACAGCGAGGCTAAGTATGGAGAACAATGTCACCTTTCTTGTCTTCGAGGATTTGCGTCATTGTAACCTCTGCGGCCCCAGCCAATCATGCATGTCTGATATTAGAAAGCTTCCGCTTTAATTATCTCGTCTAGATTCTCCATCCTTCATTATATTAGGAAGGCATTATATTCTGTGCCCTTGACCTGTGGAAGGTGCATTTCTAGGTTGAGAAGAGCGACACTGAGGAGTAACTAACTAAAGCAGCAACCCTTCTAACTAAATTTGTCACTAGCATGGCATTTACCTTTAGTCATTTCGCATTTAGTCATGATAGTTGAGTTTTGCCAGTAATGAGCTATTTTTTTCTAACAAGTAGTTGGTGTAGCTTGACAAAACGCTGCATCGCTGGTTTTTATGTCTTGTTGTTTCTGCACACAGTTTTTGTGAGATGTGTAATCAAATGCACTGTTAAAATTTCCAATTACTCTCATGTAGTGCTGGGAATTCAGGGAAACGGTTCCTTTGAGCAATGCATCAGCACTACTGGCCAAAGGTTTGAAATAATTAATGTTTAATATTTATATATCTTTTTAAAAAATACAGTAATATTATGAAATGTTATTACAATGTAAAATAACTGTTTTCTATTGGAATATATTATAAAATGTAATTTATTTCTGTGATCAAAGCTGAATTTTCAGTCTTCAGTATCACATGATCCTTCAGAAATCATTTGAATATACTGCTTTGCTGCTCAAGAAATATTTCTGATTATTATAATGTTGCAAACATTTGTGCTGCTTAATGTTTTTGTGGAAACTTATACATTTTGTTTATTTCAGGATTCTTTGATGAATAGAAAGAACAAAAGAACAGCAGTTATTTAAAATAGAAAGCATTTGTAACATGTTTTTTTTCTGTCACCTTTGCTTACTTTCATGCATCCTTGCTGAATGAAAGAATAAATAAACGAACGGATATCAATTTTAAAAAATGTTTCCTCATAGATATTAAGAAAAAATAATATAGATAAAAATAAATGTAAAAATTAATACACGAGAATAAATAAAATAATAAATATTCCAAAAAATGTAATCTTTTCATCATAAAATTAAGAAAAATTAAATGAATAAATAACTAAAAAAAATGGAAGGAAGGAGAAAAGGAATGAATAAATGTGTTCTTTATAGATAATATAAAGAAAAAGAATATAAATAAAAAACAAAATAGGATAAAAAAAATATTAATTCCCAAAAATATTTTTAAAATAAAAAAGTTTTTTTTCTTTATAATTAAAATTAATAATTAAATAAAAAATGGAATGAATGAATTAATGAATAAATGAATACATAAATATCAATTCTAAAAAAATCCTGTCACTTTTGCTTTATTTTATGCATCTTTGCTGAATGAAAGAATAAATAAACAAACAAATATCAATTCTAAAACATGTGTTCTTCATAGATATTAAGAAAAAATAATATAGATAAAATAGATTTAAACATTAATAAATAAAATAATACATGAGAATAAATAAAATAATAAATATAAAAAAAAATACAGATCTTTTCAACATAATATTAAGAAAAATAAAATAAATAAATAACTAAAAATAAATGGAAGGAAGGAGAGAAGGAATGAATAAATGTGTTCTTTATCGATAATATAAAGAAAAAGAATATAAATAAAAAATAAAATAGGATAAATAAAATAATAAGCTTTTTTTCTTCATAATATTAAGAATAACATAAAAATTAATACTTAATAAAAATTAATAAAAAAATGTAATGACTGAATGAATAAATAAATGAATAAAAAATATCAATTCTAAAAATATAAAAAAATTCCTGTCACTTTTGCTTAATTTCATGCATCCTTCTGAATAAAAGAATAAATAAATAAATGAATATCAATTCTAAAAAATATAAATGTTTTCTTTATAGATATTAATAAAAAATAATATAGATAAAAGTTCATAATATTAAGAAACATAAAATAAATAAGTAAAAATAAATGGAAGGACAGAGAGAAGGAATGAATAAATGTTCTTTATAGATAATATAAAGAAAAAGAATATAAATAAAAAATAAAATAAAATTATACATAAGAGAATAAATAAAATGATATTAATTCCAAAAAATATAAAAGTTCTTTTTCTTCATATTAAGAAAAATCTAAAAATAAATCATTAAATTAAAAATGTAATGAATAAATAAATAAATAAATAAATAAATGAATATCAATTCTAAAAAATACAAAAATAAATTTTCCTGTCACTTGTGCTTAATTTCATGCGTCCTTGCTGAATGAAAGAATAAATAAACAAATCAATATCAATTTTAAAAAATATAAATGTTTTCTTTATAGATATTAAGAAAAAGTCATATAGATAAAAATAAATTAAAAAATAAATGAATAAAAGAAAACACAAGAGAATAAATGAATAATAATAAATAAATATTCCTAAATGTAAAATTCATTTCTTCATAATATTAAGAAAAATAAAATAAATTAAATAAAAAATCTAATAAATAAATAAATAAATAAATAAATGAATGAATGAATAAATATCAATTCTAAAAAATATAAATGTTTTCTTTATAGATATTAAGAAAAATACAATAAATAAATAAGTAAAAATAAATGGAATGAATGAATGAATGAATAAATAAATAAATAAAAATGTTTTCTTTGTAGATAATATTATGAAAAGGAATATAAAAAAAGGAAAGAAAAGAAAAGAATACATAAGAGAATAAATAAAATAATATTAATTCCAAAAAATATAAAAGTGTTTTCTTCATAATATTAAGAAAAAAAATAAATAAATAAAAGGAAATGTAATGAATGAATGAATAAATGAATGAATAAATAAATATAAATTCTAAAAAATATAAATGTTTTTTATACATCACATTAAGAAAAATAATAATAATAATTAAAAAAATAAATATGAATATAAAACTTTTCTTCATATTGTTAAGAATGAAAGAATGAATGAATAAACAAACAAATAAATAATTGTAATGAATGAATAAATTAATAAACATAAATATCGACAACTCAGATTTGTCATGACAGGAATAAATTCCATTTAAAAATATGTTCATATGGAAAACCTAAGGCCTTTTTGCATTATAACAGTCATATTTGCCTTTTGTCATTTCAGTTATGCAATATGCTTATATGCATGCATTTAATTAAAAGCTCACTAGGGATGCATGATGTAAATACTGTAAAATTCAGCTTTGTCATGACAGGAATACATTTTGAGAAAATTAAATATTTTATTCAAATGTATTCATATAGAAAATAGCAATAATATGATTTTTTTAAATTAGATTTAAAAAATTAATAACATATTACAATAAGGTTCCATTAGCTAATATATTAACTAATATAAATGAACAGTGAACAATACATTTATTACAGTATTTGTTCATCTTTGTTAATGAAATACAGTAGCTCATTGTTAGTTCACGTTAGTTCACAGTGCATTAAATAACATTAACAAGCACAACTTTTGATTTTAATAACGCAGAAATTAACATGAACTAACATTAATAAAGAAAGTAGAGGTATTCTTAGGTCATGTCAACTAAAGTAGTTATCTACTGAACCTTAATTTGACTTTGGATGTAAAGTATTGTTTGTATTTGTCTACTTTTATTAGTTACATTTAGTGTACTTTTTTTCTGTTTACTAAATTCTGAAAATATATGTTGATGTTAATTTAAATCCTCGTTGTTGTGGCAGATAAATTAAAGAAGTTGTGATCTATAATTATGATTATTAAATTATATAATTAGCTCTTTTAACAGTTTACTTGTTCTTGCAGCCAAACAACATTCATATATAAGTAAAGCTGTGTTAAAGATGCCAGCCAGTGTTTTTTATCAGCCACGTATTTTGTGAATCTCCTAGACGTGTGTGTGGGTGCTGAAATGAGATTTATATTGCTTTGAGAGGCCCAACTAGGTACGACAAACAGTATGAACGCGCTATAACTTTATTGCAGCTTTATTGCGTCTCGGAAAACGCGGCCCCTCGTGTATAAGCAACTGCCAGAGTTAGGGATGTTTACAACTTTTGTTTCGGGGACAGAAGAAAGCGCGAGTAAATAAATAAATAAACGAATCCGTAATGCGTAAAAAATTTTGTCACCCGTAGCCTCGGGACAAAAGTGGGAGGATTTCGATGAAATTGGAGTGTCAGGCGGATCCAGTCTACTGGAATGACACGCCCCGTAGCTACTGTCCCACAATGCAACCTGTTCGCCTCATAGGGGTGGTATTACCTATTCATCAGAGCAGCCAGGCTACTCGCTATGCAAATGGAATGCTAAAACTTCCAGCCGGTCTCCGAGGCTCTCTTTGAATTCCAAATCGTCGCGGCGTATTCCCCTCTGTTTAATGGCGCGTGCGTTTCGCCGGCTGATGAATCGGCTCGGATGCTTTGTTTAAGTTCGCGTCGGAGCGCCGACATTAATAATAATAAGATTGTGCTAAACTTCTCATTTAGAAACGCCTCTGTCCTACTTTGCCCTTAATCTCGTCCTCTGGAATAGCGATCCCAGGGCTCCTGCCAGTGTTTACTTCGGCGAATCCGGGTTTGAAAAGAGCGAGACTCAAGTATGCATTAATGTGAAGGCTTCAAACACTTGGCAGAAATCTGAATCATTTTGATATCGCCCTGGGAGAAAATTTGATGCTGTCACACCAGTCCAATTTAAGCGGGGGATTTGCAGCATGAAATTCCTTCCATTGCCGAGATTGCTACTTGACGGAGAGAGACGCTCGCGCTGCCATTTACCCAGGCGGTCTTTTTAAGGATGACTTGATTTTTCCCACAGAGATCAATGCTGACGCAGAGAGAGAGGGGCGAATGTTCGCCTAAGAGCGCCCATTTCGCCAGCTTGTGCTAATATTGTGATTTCACATTGCAACTTGTGTGGGAAACAAGTTATGAGAGGTCGTTCGATGAGGAGATGCATTATTTATGCTGTATAGGTTAAACCGCGTCGCCGCGTTGACCGGTGACACACATTCGGATTGCGGTTCATATGGTGCACGGAGCTGGAAAAACCGAAAGCACCTTTCTCAAGAGTTTCTGTCTTGCCGGTCTATGAAACCTTTGCTTTGACAGGTACTTCATGCGCATCTATTATTGAAAGCCGCTCTGAGTTGTGAGGCGTGATGTATAGATATCCAACAGAGATGTGCCATCGAATACAATGGTTTTCGATTGGCTTGAGCTCCTCTTTCGTGAGTCATCAGTGCGAGACGTAAATATGAGGTGAACACACGAACACAATCCGCACATATGCATTGTTTGACATCCAGAAAAATCCACAATCTGTTGTGTCGAAGAACAGATTTTGAACCTGAGGCCGCTTGCATTAAAGCAGTCATATTTGCATTTATTATTTCAGTTATTATGTAATACATATGCGTGCATTTCAGTAAATGTTCACTAGGGATGCATAATGTTTAAGTTCTGTATTAGATATTATTTCATGTTGTTGTTTTTTTTTTTTGTTTTTTTTTTGTAGTGCATATTGGACAAACACTATCATATATTTTTTTAAAGAAATAATTACTTTTATTTAGCAGGGATGCATTAAATTGATTAAAGTGACAGTAAAGACATTTGTCTAGCAATTTGGACTTCCTCTCTCGCAATCTGTGACGAAACGAAGACAGAGTTGTGAGATTTTAACTCAGAGTTGCAAGAAAAAAGACAGAATTGTGAGATTTTAATTCAGAATTGCAAGAAAAAAAGAGTATTGTGAGATTTCAGCTCAGCATTGCAAGAAAAAAAGAATTGTGAGATTTTAACTCAGAGTTGCAAGAAAAAATACAGGAATTGAGATTTCAACTCATAATTGCAAGAAAAAAAGGCAGAACTGACATTTCAACTTAGAATTTGGGAGAAGGCGGCCTAAATTGCGAGATGAAAAGTCACAATTTTTTCATTATTAGTAGTATTTTTCTAGCCTGTGATTGAACAAGCTTCCTTAATTATATTTAAACACAGGTACAGTATAGCATTGTAAAACGATCCATTTTACAGTAGTCAGGCCATGAAAACATGCTCCCCAACACTTTGTTGTAGTTGTTTGTTTGAGTTCAACCAGTGATTGGTGGTACTGATATTATGACATCTCACACCCTGTAAACTGATTTCTGCATAACTACTTTAGTGCTCATGAGGAAGCGTAAGAACTCGGGCAAACTTTGTCTTCTTGTTTCGTCTCCTGTGGTGTTATGAAAGTGATTCGGCCAGGTGGAGATAATAGGAAGGGATTTATTGAATAATAAAGTTCAGTGTCTTGATTGCGTTTCGGCGTGTTGTCATCGGGACGTGAGGCGGTTCTCCGTGTAGCTGCTCTGGCTCCTGTCGTGGGCCGCTGCTAAAATGGATTAACATGTCAGCTGGACAGCACCGAGTCTGTGTGCTTTAAATCCCCTGTCTGCCTCCAGATACAAGACCAGCCTTAGAAAACTAGGATTCAGTCCAATCTCATTTCTTAGCTGTTCTTCTGCAGTTCACTGCCTGTGTGCCAGTGCTCACATACTGATATTAAAAGCTGCAGTAAAGAGTTTTACACCTAAAGAAATGTTTTTTTTGGTTGCTAGGGTGTTGCTAAGTGGTTGCTAATGTATTCTGAGTAGCTTTTAGTGGGATGTTATGTGGCTGCTGGGTGGGTTCATAAGTTCAGTACTTGTAAGATTAATACTTACGGTTCTGGGCTTGTCAAACTAAAACAATTTTAAATATTTCAATTACCGAATGAAACAAAAGCTGAAATGGTTCAGTGAAAAATAATTAGAAATGTTTCCCTGGTACCTAACTAAAATAGAAATATAAAAACAAGATAAATAGAAATATCACAATCATAAAACAAACGCTAATGAAAACTTACAAAAGCACATTACAAAATGACTAACACTTGCAACAAATTAAAATTAAAAATGATATATCAGAATATAAAATGATGATAGTAAATATCAAAATAAAAGGACATTCTAAATATTGTTATACATATAAAATATTATAATCAGAATTCCATATATCAAGTGTGTAACAATATGTATCAAATATGTAAAAATAAAAAACAAACAAACAAGAAAACAATTGCCGTTTTTTTCCAGTTTGATTTTTCTGGATTCAGGTTTTGTTTTTGTTTTTTTTGTTTTGTTTTTTGTAGACTTTTCTGGACTGTTTAATGGTTACATTTTAAAAAATATTAAAGAAAGCATGTCTAATTAATTGAAATCATGAAACTTACACAGTTTAACAGCAATTTTGTAAAAGTTTAATTTTTAACGTCCTATGAAAAATGTTTTTTCTGGATTCCATTTTAATGGTTTGATTAAATTTAAAAAATCAAAGGCATCGCTAATTGATTTTATAAAAATTATTATTATTTTTATTTATGTTTTCAGAAATACTGTTTTTGTTTTTTTTGTTTTTTCAGAAATACTTTTTTTTTCTGGTAAATATATTTTTTTCTGTTAAATATTCCTTAAATGTTTTAATAATAATTTTTCTTACTTTTTTCTTTTTTTATTATTATTATTTTTTATTATTTTCATTATTTTAAGTAATTTTTTTTCTGTCACAGTTTCAAGTTAAAACCGAACTTTTATTTTGACGGGTTGCTGTGAAGACCTTTAAGTTTCTGTTTACATATGTGACAGTAGTTTTTCTCATAAGAAATGGTCAAATGCTCATTAAGCAACTCTCAGAGCAATTCTAGAGATTATAATTGTGTGTTCATGCACTGAAAACACGCGTCACATCCTTCAGTATGTGTGTAGTAAACGAAACCGCGCGTCTGCACAATTTATTCACATGCAAGATTTATATTTAAATAGTATTTTTACGGCTTAATATTCATAGACACTAGTCCATATAGCGTTTTGATTTCAGCGTACTGACCTACTTTTGATTTATTCATCCAAAATTTGACAAAATTCCGTGTTATACTGTAAAAAGTTTTTATGACTGTATTCCGTGATTCTGTCCACGTTTTCCACATTCCAGGAATCATAGGCCCCTATGTACAGTATAATACTAAAACAACACTGTTGTGAATAGTATGTTTCTAGAGTTCACTGTTAACTAAAAAACTTTAGCCTTTGCATGATGGTTTATCCACACCTTTAGGAGTCAGTATAAAGTCTACGATGCCTGTCATATTGGCCAGAAAAGCCCAAATCATCTTCCGTTTGCTGCTGTATCTCTCTTTAGATCTGCACCGTTTTCTCTTCTTCAGCTTCCTCCAAGGGTATCTGTCAGAGTTGAGCAGCGTTTCAACCAGCAAATCCAGAAGAAAAATCTCTCCGTCTTGCACCCTTCCTCCTTTGTGGCAGTGAGGAGGAATTCTGGGTATTTCTTCAGTCAGGGTGACTCACGGATAGTATTAAGGGCTCTTCTCAAAATAAGTCAACTCTCAACCTCAAAAATGTCATTTATAAATATCACCTCATTATGCGCAGCGTCGGGAGCCCCTTGAGAGCGTTCGTGTAGTCTTTGCTGTGGAAGATTGGCTAAGTATGCAAAAACTCAAGTCATTATTAGTATTACTACTACATATGTTAGAGTTAGCGATTTGAGCAACCCCCTAACATAAAGTATTAAACTTTGATCTGAACTTATTCCACAACTTTTTCCCTTCAAATCATCCCGAGTATTGAAGAGAAGTTAATAATTTATTTTTCTTTTATATGGCAGATGTTAAAACTGGCAAAAACTCCTCAGACTTGCACTGAAGTATAGACTCGAACCATGTCTAAGAGATGTTTGAGTGGATTATTCTGACTAGCAACCACCCAGGAAATAATCATATAAAATAAATTAAAACTAAATACAATAAGAAAACACTAAACAGAAGTGTAATAATAAAACTAACACACACACACACACACACACACAAAAAAAAATATATATATATATAAACTAAAATATATTATAACTATTTAAATTGGCCAAAGCACATTACAAAATGAGTAATACCCAAAGATATTAAAAAAACTTTATTATTGTCATTAATGATATTATTATTATTATTATTATTATTATTAATAATACAAGTTAGTGATAAATATTAAGTTAATATTTTCACTAATTAAAAATGAGTGAGACCTAAACATATACAAAATTGTAGTAATAATAATAATACAAGTTAATTTAAAATATTAATAAATATTTTAATTATTAAAATAAAGACGTAAATATATTTTAAACATAATAATTATAATAATAATAATAAGTTCATTTAAAATATTAATAAATAATATTTTAATTAATTAAAAATGAGTAAGACCTAAATATATTAAAAAAACATGTTAATAATAATAATACAAGTCAGTTCAAGTCAATAATTAACATTTTAATTAATTAAAAATTAGTAAGACCTAAAGATCTCAAAACAATTATATTAATGATGATAATAATAATATTAATAATAATACAAGTTAATTTCAGATATTAATAAATAATGTTTTAATTAATTAAAAATGAGTAAGGACCTAAATATATATATAAAAATGATTATTATTATTATCAATAATAATAATAATAATAATAATACAAGTTAATTCAAAATATTAATAATTAAAATTATTGTACTAATTAAATATGAGTAAGACCTAAAGATCTAAAAAACTGTATTAACAATAATAACAAGAATGTAATACTGATAAAAATAATAATACAAGTTAATGCAAAATGTTAATAATTAATATTTTAGCGAATTAAAACTGAGTAAGACCTAAACATATTTTTTATATATATAAAAATTTGAAAATTTGAATAATTAATATTAATAAGTCTTAGATGACTTTGATTAGTCAGCAACCACCAAAAGCAACTACATGGCAGTGCCTTGGCAACCATTCAGAGTTTAGCACTTCTCACGTTTTCCTAAAAATGTGTAAATCTAGTTTCTGTCGTGTGTTAAATGTTTGAGTATTTCTCGAGCTACTATCATCTTTCATCCTGCTGGCTTTTTCTTCATTGTCTTCTCCTTTGCTCTTACTATGATGTCTAACAGCCACAGGGACTTTGAAATGTGTGGTACAGCTGTGCTTTAATTAGAAACCTCATCATTTATTAGTCAAAGAGAAGCACTGTGGAGTTTTCTGACATTTGTTAAAGCCAACCTAGATTGCCATGGACGTTTTCTCGTTTTAATTACAATATTCTTCAATTATAGTTTGTTTTTTTTTGAGTTTTGATTACTTTACCTATCTCTAAATAAACCCTTGTGCTACAATACTGCGGGCGTCTCTCGCTGTATCCTCATCTTGCATTACTATAAAATGTGCATCAAATGCATTGAAATACCTATTACCCATGTTAAATGTACAAGGCAAAAAGTGAGATGTTTTCAAGTCATTTTGAGGTCAGAGGTGCATGCCAGATAATGCTGAATGAGGATGACATGAGCGTCGTGGTCTAAAGGAGACTGATTCACATTATAGCACATGAGCCTGAGCCATATAGGGGTATCAATTTGCCTCTTAATTATTTCAATTAAGCCATGGTTGGTTAACCATCCCACCCTAGACATTGGAGACACAGGACAGAAACATTTACTCATGCAAAATACACAATGCAAATGCGATAGTCTCCAGCCAGTGCATAACTGTATTCTGCATACTGTACTTAATATGCATCTTTACATTACAATTACATTCTGTAATTTTATATATATATATATATATATATATATATATATATATATATATATACACACATAATATATATATTAAAATATATATATAAATATGTGTGTGTGTGTGTGTGTGTGTGTGTGTGTATATAATATATATATATATATATATATATATATATATATGCATTTTGTTTTTTTTTTTTACATTTTTTTTTCCAAATGCTATTTTTGTGATTATTTTATGATTTTCCAAAACTGTTTTAATAATAATAATGATGATGATGATGATAATAATAATAATACATTTTACGGTATTTTTAAATTATTAACATTCATGTTAGTTTACAGTGCATAACTAATGTTAACAGTTATAACTTTTGACCTTAAAAATGTTTTAGTAACTGCTGAGATAACTAAGATTGATAAATGCTATAGAACTATTGTTTATTGTTAGTTTGTTAACTAAAGTAGTTAACTAATGTTAACAGATAAAATCTTACTGTAAAGTGGTACCTTAATAATATTATATTAATATATTTTTAAGCAAATAAACAATTAAATAAATGTAATATATTTTCAAGCAATTAAAAATGCATTTTAGAGTAATTGTATTATTTTAGAATGATTGAAATTTTAGAATAATTGCAATTTTATTGTGCATTTTTTTTTTATTTTAGTAGTTTACTAAAGTAGTAGTTTAGCTGATAAATAACTAATATTTTTTATTTTTTACTGTTTTAATTGAAATATAAATATTTTTAGTATGTATTAATATTTTGAATCTGTTTTTTTTTTGTTTTCATTTTAAAGCAATTTTATTGTGTATTTTTGTTATTTTAGTAGTTTACTAAAGTAGTAGTTTAGCTGATAAATAACTACTATTTTTATTTTTTACTGTTTTAATTAAAATATTATCAGTATTTTTAGTTTTTATTAATATTTTGAATCAGTTTTTTTTTTCGTTTTTATTTTAAAGCAGTTTTGTTGTGCGTTTTTGTTATTTTTAGTAGTTTACTAAAGTAGTAGTTTAGCTGATAAATAACTGCTATTTTTATTTTTTACTGTTTTAATTAAAATATTATCAATATTTTTAGTTTTTATTAATATTTTGAATCAGTCTTTTGTTTTTATTTTAAAGCAGTTTTGTTGTGAATTTTTGTTATTTTTAGTAGTTTACTAAAGTAGTAGTTTAGCTTGCATTGTGAAATATGGTTCGCTACATTTCATATAATGTATGAGTTTGAGTTTGTGAAGAAATGGCTGTTTTCATTCACTTACTTTGCTTGGTCTTGGCATTTCTGTTTTGAGAAATGATGGTGGTTATTTGCGATAATATTACCCTTGATGGCTAAATGTATAGTATGTCAGTCTTGAATGAATTAGAGCAGGTTCAAAGATTGAGCAGGCGTGTGATACTATGGGATATATATTATGTGCATGCGACACGTAACCCGGAGACCAACCGCTGTTGTGCGCTGTATATGGTTGACCTCCAGACCTCCACGCCTCTTCAGATTAGCAGCATTTGGAGAACATGAGATTTTCGCCCCTCTGGGAAATAGGATTCATGTAGACACAGCAGACCTGAAAGCCTGTTGTTGTTTGATGAATGAGTTACCCAAGAAAATAACCACTCCAGCAGCTAAAGTTAATGAGAAATATGTTCCACTACTAGCACAGAGTCGAGCCGGAGACACGCTTCTTTAGCAACATTAAACACGCTCGCCGCACAAAGCTCTAATAATATATGTAATAGAAATCCTCTCAGTGCCTCGTCCAAATGTGATACCGCATCATTGTGATGAGACTGCATTTAGTGACCAGAATAGATTAAATTAGTGTTTACAAACAAATGCTGAGCGGCGATGCTTCTGGGTGCTTCAGGACCCCGACTGTCTTAGATTAGTGCTTTATTCAAATTGAGCTCTGAACGACTAAAAAATGGCTTGACTTGTGGAAATAGGGTGGATTTAGAAGTCAAGGTTTTGTTGGTTTGCCCCTGCTAACAGATGCCATAAGTACATTATTATGTGGGGAAAAAACAGGCCATTTGAAAGTATTTTTATCAAGCAACATAAAGGCATCACTAAGGCTTCTATTATTTGATTTAAAATAAATAAATATAAAATTGTGAAATAATTATACAATTTAAAACAGCTGCTCTCTATTTCAATATATTTTAATTTGCAATTTATTCCTGTGATGCAAAGCTGAATTTTCAGCATCATTACTCCAGTCTTCAGTGTCACATGATCCTTCCAAAATCATTCTAATATGCCCGATTTGCTGCTCAACAAACATGTATTAGTATCAATACTGAAAACAGTTGTACTACTTTATATTTTTGTGGAAACCATGATACCTTTTTAGAAAGTAAAAACAACAACAACAGCATTTATCTTTAATTTTTTTTAAATAATTTAATGGACCTTGCTGAATAAAATTATTAATTTCTTTCAAAAAAAAAAATCTTGTTGACTTTTGACAGTACTGCATAAATTACAGATTTTTAAAATCATGTTATAGTTAAAAAAAAAAGAGTGTTAAAAAAGTAATAATAATAATAGTATAAAATAGTTAAAAACAAATTATATATATATATACAGGTGCATCTAAAAAAAATTGTGAAAGTTCATTTTTTGTTTGTAATGTATTGTATTTTGTTTGTATTCTAGATTCATTCAATGTAAAGTATAACATTTCAAAAGTTTTTTTTGTTTTAATTTTGATGATTAGAGCTTACAACTCATGGAAGTCAAAAATCCAGTATCTCAAAACATTTGAATATTTCCTAAGATCAATCGGAAAACGGATTTGCAAAACAATAAAAGTTCAAGTTCTTTAAAGTATGTTAATTTATGCACTCATTACTTGGTCGGCAGCACAAATGACAACAAATGACTTGCTCCTAGCACAAATGACAGCATCAGTAATGTGTGGCATGGAAGTGATCAGCCTGTGGCACTGCTGAGGCACTATTGAACCTTCAGATCGTCTGTATATTGTTGGATCGACTGTTTCTCATCTTTCTCTTGAAAATATCCCATAGATTCTCTATGGGGTTCAGGTCAGGCATGTTGGCTGGCCAATAAAGCACAGTAATATCATGGTTAGCAAACCACTTGGAAGTGGTTTTTGCACTGTGGGCAGGTGCTAAAGTCCGGCTGGAAAAGGAAATCAGCATCTCCATAAAGCTTGTCAGCAGATGGAAGGATAAAGTGCTCCAAAATCTCCCGGTAGACGGCTGCATGGACTTTGGACTTGATAAAACACAGTGGACCAACACCAGCAGATGTCACGACACCCCAAATCATCACTGACTTCAGAAACTTCACACTGGACTTGAAGCAGCTTGGATTCTGTGCCTCTCCAGTCTTCCTCCAGACTCTGGGATCATGATTTCAACATGAAATACAAAATTTACTTTTATCTGAAAAGAGGACTTTGGACCACTGAGCAACAGTCCAGTTCATTTCTTTAGCCCAGGTAAGATGCTTCTGACATTGTTTCTGTTTTAGAAGTGGCTTGGTAGCCCTTTTCCTGAAGACGTCTGAGCGTGGTGACTCTTGATGCGCTGACTCCAGCTTCATTACACTCCTTGTGAAGCTCCCCCAAGTGTTTGAATCAGCTTTGCTTGACAGTTTTCTCAAGCTTGTGGTCATCTCTGTTGCTTGTGCACCTTTTCCTACCCAGTTTCTTCCTTCCAGTCAGCTTTGCATTTAATATTCTTTGATTTGATCTTTCATTAATGACCTACTGTGACTTAACCTCTTTGTGGAGGGTGTCAGTGATTGTCTTCTGGACCATTGCCAAGTCAGCAGTCTTCCCCATTATTGTGGTTTCAAAGAACAAGAGATACCTGGAATTTATACTGTAGGGATTTAATGAAACTCAAATGTAAATATTGTAATATTTTGAGATACTGGATTTTTGACTTTAATGAGCTGTAAGCTCTAATCATCAAAACTAAAACAAAAAACTTTTGAAATGTTTTACTTTACATGTAATGAATCTACAATATATGAACGTTTCAGGTTTTTGAAATAAGTTACAAACAAAAAAAATGAACTTTTGTCATGATATTGTTTGTGAGTGTGTGTGTGTGTGTGTGTGTGTATATATATATATATATATATATATATATATATAGGATCATAAAAGCATGAAATACACAGTTAATTAGTGTTAACTGAATTTAAGTGCAAATTAAGTTATTTTTATTATCAATATCAAATGTATATCAAAGTTAGAAAAACTCAGATTGCATATGAGTATTTAGACAATGTTAGACAAATTCAAATTCTGACTAAAGTTAAAACCTACATATTTCCACTCTTTAAAAAAAAAAAGTAATAAAAAATAGAAACAATTTTTTAATATTATAATAGCATGTAGCAATATTGCTGTTTTTTTTTTCAGTATTTTGATCAAATAAATTCAGCCTCTATAAGCATAAGACACTTCTTTAAAAAAAAAAAAAAAACACATAAGTCTTACTGATCCTAAACTTTTGAACGGCTGTGTTAGTGTGTGCGTGTGTGTATATACACACGCACATATACAGATCATTAGATGTATAATTTGTCCTGTTCATTGTTTGGTACAGAGTCTTTGTGGCACCCTGTAGCAGCTACAAAAATCCATGTAAGTACACACTGGCTTTTTCCTCAGAAATATTTCATTACAGTAAAAAGACAATTGAGGCGAACCCCAGGCATGCAGAGAGCAAGATGACACACATCATAACAATTACGCCCAAGAGCAAAGAGAGGGGAGCCATCTTTCCTCTTAAAGCTTCAGAGCAGAGCTCCCTGCTGGAGGGAAGATCTCTGCTCGGCCAGTAAAACACAGGCTATAAGGAGACACAAGGAGTAAATAATTGCAAGCTCAGGTAACACCATTCATTCTGAAAGCATGTGAAATAGAATAAGATGACTGCCGTGAGACAACGTTATGGTTTGTTTCAGCTCCAGGTATCGCCATCCTTTATACAAATCGTAAAAGAACTTGGCACAGTCAGGGCCAAAGTCATCAGTTTGTTTTCTCCTTATAACTGTCACTACACAGTTAAAAAGCCAACATGAACACATTCTGAGGTTAATTTAATAACAAAAATTTTAGATTTTTGCAGGTTCTGAAAATATGATGCTAGGATATTGTGATGTGACGCTCATAGGGTCTTCTGGGTGGTTGCTAAGTGGTATGGTTGCTTACTGGTCCTATATTAAAATTGCACTCTAGGGTATTGCTAAGGTATTTCTAGTTTGTGGTTTCTAGGCTATTTTGAGTGGTTTGCCAGGGCATTGCTAAGTTGTTTTAATTGGTCTTTAATGTCTTTAAACATCATGAGTAGGGTGTTTTGGGTGGTTGCTACGTGATAAAATGGCTTATTAATCCAATTTTAAATATCACAACAGTTTTGTGGGTTCTAGGCTATTCTGAGTCGTTGCTAGGGTGTTGCTAAGATGTTTTGAGTGGTCTTTGTGGTGTTCTGGGTGATAAGATGATGATAGATGATAAGATTGCTTACTGGTCATATTTGAAATATCAGTCAAACTTTGTGTTTTCTAGGCTATTCTGAATTGTTGCTAGGGTGTTGCTAAGGTGTTTTTAGTGGTCTTTATTGTGTTTTTGCATCGCCAGTAGAGTGTTCTGGGTGGTTGCTAGATGATAAGATTGCTTACTGGTCAAATTTTAAATATTACTCAAACTCTGTAGTTTCTTGGCTATTTTGAGTCATTGCTAGGGTGTTGCTAATGTGTCTTGAGTGGTGTACTGTGTTTTACCTCACAGGTGGGATGCTCTGGGTGGTTGCTAGAAAATAAGATTGCTTACTGGTCCAGTAAAATATCACTCCATCTTTGTGGTTTCTTGACTATTTTGAGTCATTGCTAGGACGTTGCTTAGGTGTTTTGAGTGGTCTTTACTGTGTTTTTACATCACAGGTAGGGTGTTCTGGGTGGTTGCTAGATGATAAGATTGCTTACTGGTCACATTTTAAATATTACTCAAACTCTGTTGTTTCTGGGCTATTTTGAGTCATTGCTAGGGTGTTGCTAATGTGTTTCAAGTGGTCTTTACTGTGTTATGTCTCTGGTAAGGTCTTCTGAGTGTTTGCTATAAGAGTGCTTAATGGTCCAATTTAAAAAAGCACTCAAACTTTGTGGTTTCTAAGCTATTCTGAGTGGTTGCTAGGGTGTTGCTAAGGTGTTTTAAGTGGTCTTTAAGGTGTTTTTGCATCACAGGTAGGGTGTTCTGAGTGGTTGCTAGATGATAAGATTGCTTACTGGTCACATTTTAAATATTACTCAAACTCTGTAGTTTCTGGGCTATTTTGAGTCATTGCTAGGGTGTTGCTAAGGTGTTTTGAGTGGTCTTTACTGTGTTTTACATCACAGGTAGGTGTTCTGGATTGGTTGCTAGATGATAAGATTGCTTACTGGTCACATTTTAAATATTATCAAACTCTGTAGTTTCTAGGCTATTTTGAGTCATTTCTAGGGCGTTGCTAAGGTGTTTTGAGTGGTCTTTACTGTGTTTTTACATCACAGGTAGGGCGTTCTGGGTGGTTGCTAGATGATAAGATTGCTTACTGGTCACATTTTAAATATTACTCAAACTCTGTAGTTTCTGGGCTATTTTGAGTCATTGCTAGGGTGTTGCTAATGTGTTTCAAGTTGTCTTTACTGTGTTATGTCTCTGGTAAGCTATTCTGAGTGGTTGCTAAGATGTTGCTAGGGTTGCCTAAGTCAAAAGAGCCCATATTAGATACTAGATATGGCATGGGTCCCTCTTTCAAAGTAGGATTATGGGATTATTTTGTGTGTTTCATCATTTTCCAAGCAAAAATTCAATATTTGCTGTTAGGGGTTTGTGCAAGAGCTAACTCTAGCTGTATAAGGAATAGTAAGACTCGCCTTAATAAACAGCACTAATAACATCAACAGCTTTACATTCAAAGCTTTGTTGCACTCATCGCCCAGCAGGAGACTTGGGATAATTATCACGTTGCTTAGGCCGTGACCACAATTCATCCCACTTTCTCCAGCATCTCCTCCATTGCTCTTACCATGAGCCTGTAGGGAAGTTTGATATGTGCAGTGCAGCTAAGCCTTAATTAGAAAACCTCATCATTTAAGCGTCAAAGAGAAGTTATTGTGCCTAGTTTAACTTCTAGGCAGCGATGCTCTGTCTTGTTGTTTGTTTTGCTAAAGCAGGACCCGATAAGATCTTCCAGAATAGCTGTGAGGCTGGCTCGGATCAACCGGACGGGCAAAATTACAGTGAATGTAGCCCAACCTCTGCGCGCTTAACTCGCCGCTAAATGAGGGACTTGATCTTCTCAGACAAGGAAATGACCGCGGCTCAGCTGGCGGTCTCAAGAACTGCTTAGAGAAGGCAACCGGGCACAAATTGTCCGAGAAATGTATTCTGAATTTTAATGAGGTGGCGTAGGCTACGCGCCCGCGTTCTCTATCTGCGCTTTGCAGTTGTGCGGTAGACGATGGTGCGCCGCGTTGGATTGTCAGTCTCTTTAATGTCGAAGCCTTATCCAGTTGACTCTGGGCCATCTTTGGGATTTGATTTCTTTGGGGCTTTGATGCAGCTTCTATTGCTAGTATAGAATACCTCTCTTTAGCTCACCGAGAGCCGTGGCGTTTCGTAATGGAGATGCTAGTGGCTGGATTTTGCAGAATTTCGCATGGAAACATAGCGAGATCAATGCAACATTTCCTGCAGCACGTTGAAATTCAACTGCTGAGTTTGCTGGTGTTGCTTCTGGAAATACCTCTGAGGGATGGAGGTTTACGCCCAAAACTAACAAGCGTCACATAACGGTTTATATATGAGTACATATAGGCTCATGAATAAATGCTTTTAGATGCTTAGAATAGCAATCATGCTACTTCACAATTGCATATCTTGTTCAGACTAGATGTATATACTGTGCAGTTTATGCACATTTTCAGTAAGACCCACGTAAAATCAAAAATAAAATAAAATAATACAATAAAAAATGAAACGGATTATTGGAGTATGTTTTCAGTTTCTCTATTTCAGACTTTCATGTTATATTCAGTGTTTCTTGCCATTTCTCTGTAATTATTTGTGAAATTTAGTAGCAATTTCTAAATGATTTTTTTTTTCTCAGACACATTATTTAATTTGATGATTTTTTTTTTATAATTAAAACCAAAAATTATTTTATATTTAATTTTATGATGATATGACTTTTTTTTTTTTGTTTATGTGCAACTTTTCAAAATATTTCTCCCCCAAAATTTTTCTGCCACATTATTGGATCAAACTGCTAAAGTTCAGGCTTTTTTGACAGAAAATTTAATTTAAAACCAAAAATTATTGTATATTTATAATTACGATGATAACTGCATGTCGCTCACATGCATTTGGCATTTTTGAAATTATATGCAACTTTTTAAAATCGTTTCCCCCCATATTTTTCTGACACATTATTTGATCAAAACTATACAAGTTAAGCCATTTATTTCAGAAAATTCAGTTTAAAATCCAGAATTATTGTTTGTGTTATCATGATGATAACTGCATGTCACTTGCACTATGATGAAGTCATGTGACATTTTTTTAAATTCTGTGCAACTTTTGAAAATAGTTTTTCTGACACATTATTTGTTTAAATTTCGAAAACCTCTGATAGTAAAGCCATTTCTGTCAGAAAATTGAATTTAAAATCCAAAATCATTGTTTGTTATCATGATGATAACTGTATGTCACTCGCACTATGATGAAGTCATCTGACATTTTTGAAATTCTGTGCAACTTTTGAAAATATTTTTTCTGACACATTAATTGTTTAAAGTTAAGCCATATCTTTCGAAAATTTGAATTTAAAATCCAAAATTGTGTATTTACTTTCAGTGTGATAAATGGATAACACTCATGCGTTATGATGAAGTCATGTGACATATTTGAAATTTAGGTGCAACTTTTAAATTTTTTCCCCATATTTTTCTGCCACATTATTTGATCACACTGCTAAAGTTCAGGCTTTTTTGGCAGAAAATTCAATTTAAAACCCCACATTATTGTATATTTATAATCACAATGATAACTGCATGTCACTCACATTCATTATAATAAAGTCATTTGGAATTTTTTTAATTATATGCAGCCTTTTAAAATGGTTTTCCCCCCATATTTTTCTGACACATTATTTGTTCAAAATTATGAAAGTTAAGCCATTTATTTCAGAAAATTGAATTTAAAATCTAAATTTATTGTTTGTGTTATCATGATGATAACTGTCTCACTTGCACGATGAAGTCATGTGACATTTTTGAAATTCTGTGCAACTTTTGAAAATAGTTTTTCTGACACTATTTGTTTAAATTTCTGAAACTTCTGATAGTTAAGCCATTTCTTTTGAAAAAATTGAATTTAAAATCCAGATTTATTGTGCATTTATTTTCTTTGTGATAAATGAATAACACTCATGCATAATAATGAAGTCATGTGACATAGTTGACATTTATGTGCAACTTTTACGTTTTTTTCCCCCATATTTTTCCAATACATTATTTGATCAAACTGTTGAAAGCTCTGGCTTTTTTATATATAAATATTTTTTTTTCTGGCAAATTTATGTGCAACTTTTTACATTTTTCCCCCATTATTTTTTTTGATGCATTATTTGATCAAACTGCTAAGTTCCGTTTTGTTTTGTTTTGTTTTGTTTTGTTTTGTTTTATTATTTAAAACCCAAAATTATTGTATACTTATAATCACAATGATAATTGCATGTCACTCACATGCATTGATACTCATTTGGCATTTTTGAAATTATATACAACTTTTTAAAATAGTTTCCCCCCATATTTTTCTGACACATTATTTGATCAAAATTATGAAAGTTAAGCCATGTATTTCAGAAAATTGAATTTAAAATCTAAAATGATTGTATATTTGTTGTTATAATGACTGCATGTCACTCACATGCATTATGAAGTCATGTGACATTTTTTAGAATTATATGCAACTTTTTAAAATGCTTTTTCTTACACATTATTTGTTTACATTTCTGAAAGTCTGAAAGCCATTTGTTTCAAAAAATCGCATTTAAAATCCAAAATTATTCTACATTTGTTTTCATTGTGATAAATGGATAACACTCTCATGCATTATGATGAAGCCATGTGACATTTGAAATGTATGTGCAACGACTGCTGAAAGCTCTGGCATTCTTTCATATCATTTTTTTTTCTGGCAAATTTATGTGCAGCTTTTTTAATTATTTATAATTAAATATATATATATATATATACATATATATATATATATATATGTGTATATGTATATTTTTATAAATATACATTTATATATATAAATTTAATTGCAGATTTATGTCTGTATTTATGTACAGAAAATTGGAATTTAGATTTATTATTTGACCAAACTTCTGAAGCTTAAGACATTTCATTTAGACAATTTAATTTAAAATTCAAAATAACTTTATTTTTATGTTCATAACTAGACACCACTCACATGCATTTGTCATGTGACATTTTTAAAAATTATATGCAACTTTTATATGTATTTTCTAGCCCATATTTTTCTGACATTATTTGATCAAACTTGTTTGATTATTTGATCTGAATGTTAAGGCATTTTTCAATGCTATTCAAAATCCAAACATATTGTATATTTATTTTCATGAAGATGGATGCCACTTGCATGCATTATGATGATGTCATCTGGCATTTTTGAAGTTTAGCTGCTACTTTTTTAAAAAAGGTAGATGTAAATGTACATACTGTATACATTAGTGTGAAATAAAATCTTGACTCAAGCTGCGAGACTTTTTAAAACTCCCATGTGTGAACCGTCAGGTCTGTTGCATTTTTCCATTGAATTACATAAGGCTGAACTCATGTTTTCAGAGCTATGAGCAGTTTTGAATTGTAGGATATTATGCACTCCACTCATAGACAATTTTTTTTGTGAGTTGTTGACTCTTTAAAGGTCAGCATCGCTGCATGTCATTGAGTTCTTTTGAAACTAGAGAACAATGTACTGAGAGTAAGCCAACAACCTTCAACAGCTTCATTACAATATTCTCCATCAGCCACAGTTTCATGGAAAGCGGAACAAAATATTTTTTTTAAATGGAAGCTTTTGATTTAAGAATTTGAAATGAAGAATTTAAAAGGAGTGATTTTTTTTTTTTTTTGCATTGTGACACTTAACATGACAGTTAAACAATTTCTCCTTAACTGTCTTAAAAGCAAAGTGCTGTATTTTTTTTTATATATTATATTTGTCATTACTGTAACACAATCCTTAATTTCCCTTTTGGGATGAATAAAGGATTTCTAAGTCTTAAGTAAGTATGCAATGATTATTAATTTAAATTTGTATAAATTAAATGCAAGTATATAATGTGTCATTACTTGTAATGCAAGCAAAAATGACATTTTAAAATGACAAATTTTAAATATTTCTGCATTTCAAAAATATTCATGAGTGAACATTTGGATGGATTAATTTTAATTAATTGATTTATTTATTGTTGCATTACAGGAATAAGAATGACAATTTTGGGTGTGTAAATGTGCTTAATAGTTATTAAAATGTCACAATGCAATAAATAACTTAAAGACTTAAAATAGTCTTGATTTTCTTTAAGGAAAAGTGTAATTTTTTTATTTCCCTTCTTATGATTTTGAGGTGAACTATGACTTGCTCTTGACAGGTTTTGTGTGTTTCATCCTTGATCTAAGCAATTAATTTCATTTTTTTGACTGGTGGGAGTCAAAATCAGTGAGCCACTTTGCTTAAAAATTCATCATTCTCCCTGAAGCTTCCTCACGTCATTCTCATTCAAGACTCGGACAGATTGGACAGAAATTTCAATTGCTGTTGAAACTATAACTCACTCAGCGGGGAGTGTGTTCTTCTGTGGAGGAACACGGGTCTTGGAGGAAAGGTCGACAAAAGGCAGCGTGTGTAAGAGAAACGGCGCCTGCGGACTCTAAACGTCGCTTTGTGTGTGCTTCATTGTTCCATTGAGCAGCGTTGTAATAAATCAATGTCGAATGCAACCTCCTGAGCGCTCTGTATTATAGAAGATGTCTGACATAGTGTTTCTATGTGTCTCTCTTTCTGTGTGTGTGTGTGTGTGTGTGTGTGTGTGTGTGTGTGTGATTTACTGTACAGAAGGAAAAGAAACTTTTCCAGGCTGGAGCTTAAGGAGGCTTTTGTATTGGAATCAAGCAGAGACTCTGACTGGACAACTATACTGTAGGTAACAACATGTGCAGCCTTTTGACAATTTTATATATGTGTATACACTGCTGTTCAAAAGTTTGGGATCAGTAAAATTTGTAATGGTTTTTGAAGTCACTTATGCTCATCAAAGTTGTATTTATTTGATCAGAAATACAGGAAAAAAAACAGTAATATTATTAAATATTATTGCAATTTAAAATAACTGTTTTCTGTCTCAGTATACTATAAGATATAATTTATTTCTGTGATCAAAGCTGAATTTTCAGCCTCATTACTCCAGTCTGTATTGTCACATGATCCTTCAGAAATCATTCTGATATGCTGATTTACTATTAGTGTTGGAAACAATTGTGCTGTTTATTTTTTATTTTCGGAAACTGTGATACTTTTAAGGATTCTTTGATGAATAAAAAGTTAAAAATGACAGTTTTTATTCCAAATAGAAACCTTTTTCTGACAATAAAAATCTTTTCTATTACTTTTAATCAATTTAACATGTCCTTGGTGAATAAAAGTAATTATTTCTTTCAAAGAGAGAAAGAAAGAAAACATTTACTTACCCCAAACTTTGAACTGTAGTGTATATTCATGGGTTTCAGTCATGTGACTTTTTTTAGGACCTTGTGTAGCCTCTCCTTGGTGATCGGAAACCAAAATAAGGCTTCACCAACAATGAAAAACAATGTTTGTTTGTTTTTTTAAATAGATACATTAGGATTAGATCCTTATTTACTGTCAAGCAAACTGCTGACTCCACTAAAGTTTAGTGAAAACGTACCATTTTGACCTCGTACACAATCCCTCTCCATACACTCGGGCCAGTTTCAGGTAAATTTTCACCTGCCAGAGACTTGCCCATCTGCCGCACCCGGCCTGGATGTCTGTGTACTCAGTGCCAGATTTTGGACCCAATCAATCTGAGACAGCCGTAACTTACCGACACTGCCACATCCATCAGACCGCTGCGCAGCACGCCAGACTTAGTCTGTTCATTAACTTGTACTGTTCATTAATGTTTCATTTAAAATTAATAACGTTACCTAGCCAAAACGTTTACTTTCATTTTAATTATATAGATTAGAATACATAAATAACATGACTTAACAAATCTATAAACATCTCATTATGTAAGCAATTTTAAAGTCCATTAAAGAACTCAAGTTGATCAAGCTGGCATGAGTAAAATTTATTTACACAACAATTTATCTACAAAACCATGTAATTACAGCAAGAAACAGCAGTTTTAAGTGTAGATAAATTCTTTAACACATTTTGCAAAATTACCCGTGCATTTACTTGAATGAGGCATTTATACACTTGGACTGTAACATTTAATAAATAAAGGTTAAAACAAAAAATGTAACAGGTATTTAAAAAAAAACACATTGGTAAATGGCAAAGTTTTGGAATTGAACATTTTATACTTCTGACATGTTGCCGATACTCAGTCAAAGCGTCAGTGTCTGGGTGATTAGAAAATGACACTATAAATCACACCATCCAGTCACCTCATCTCGACAATCATGTGAATGAATGCAAGCGGAGTCAGTCTGCCTCAGGTATAAATGCGTATTTGGTGTAGGCTACTACATATTTATACGCAGAAATTGACTTCAAATGACTTGGTGTATGATACGCAATGGGTAGGATTAGGGGTGTGGGGTAGATGCATATAATATGCACGCAAAAACTGCGTATTACGCACGTCAAACACATGCATATCATATGCACGCTAAAGTCAATTTCAGCATATGAATAGCATGCCACATAGAAACAGAAAATTGTGCTATTGATATGCATTTTCATGAGAATTAGTACATTATACAGTAGGCTAATGAAAACAATACCTTAAAAATGAAAAGAAGGAAGTTGTTGTGATCACATAATTTTAAACTGCTAAACCCCTGGAAAGTCCAAGGATCCAGTGAGTGAAAGCATTCAAACAGTCTTATCACAGATCAAAAGCATCTTGTTGATTTATAAGCTTTAGGTGGAGCATAACGAAAGTCTTCTGGCAAATCAGCAGTCTCGCATGCGAAATTAACATTTTGCAAGTTCCTTTGTGAGCTCGCTAGAGTAAAATACTACAGTGTAAAAACGCATCTATGCTGACGAGAAATATTTAATTAAAATGAACCCATACATCCACGTCTCTTGGTAAATAATCTATTCTTATTTGCTGTTATCACAGCTCACAGCACAACACAGCAAACTGAACTGCAATTCGGTCCTACAAATGGCGGCCGCACCACTGTGTGACGTCACATGAATCCATGAATTGCAGGGGTGGCAAACCTTTTTGGCATGATAAACCAAAAAAAACTTTATCACTGCAAAGAGCCACACAACAGATGCGCAAACAACAGTATATGTGATGCGATCTGGGAAAACCCGTCGGATGTCGCGCTGGGACGTTTTCAGGAAATTCAGAAAATAGGTTGAATGTCAATTTTTTTTTTTTTAGGTTTTCATTAAATTATTATTCTATAACATCTTCTCTATCATCTCTGAAAATATCTCGGCGAAATTCACTTGTTTAGTGCAGAAAAATAGACATTTATTGCAGCAAGCAGAAATGACTGTGTCTTTCTCTTATGGTAAGAACGTGCTGCTGAGGTGCTTTCCCTTAACACCACAAAAACAGTTAACCTATCAAAATAAACCACGTAACATATTTAGTAAAGGCGTATCAATTCACATTCTCCACCAGTCCTGTGTAAACTACGGCACGCAAAGTTTATTTATTTATTTTTTTAATATCGTGAGATGGCGGAACGCAACAACGCCGTCTAAAGTACTGCAGCTACTCACTTATCTGATCTTACTCGTCTCAATCTGCTCAATTTTGGTGATGTCAGTGCCCTAAACGATGTTGAAACGGACTATTTCACATCCAGAGATGGAGGATCGGATGATGAAATTACTAAAAAAGGAGGAGTCCGATGACAGTCTGTTTTATGCACAGTGGGCAAACAGTTGCGCTGTGCTCACTTTTACTACAACGTAGGCTGCATTATTCGTGCTATCTAAACATAAAATGGGTGATCAAAAGTTCAGAGACTATGCACATGATAGACAATGGAAAACAGACGTTAGTCTGTTTGTGTAATGATGCAGTATAGCGCTCCTGACTTGACAGACAGCTCTCGTTAAACCCATAATGTGAAAGTGAAAGCTGTCTCACTTTAAAGTCGTTTTTCTCAGAATTCTATTCCTGATAATCATCGCTATCAGCCAACCTAAGATAGCCATAACTTTGGTTGCGTTCAAGCTATGAACAAAATGAAAACAGTTTTGGAAAGGGCTTGAAGCTTTCATATGGTATCAAAACCTAAAAAGGTTAAAATTTGGGTTGGGTTTTCCTAGATCGCATCACATATCTGTCACAATAACTTATACACCTAATTACATAACAGTAGTTTTCATGGATTTAAATCAGCCTACCTCATTTTACTTGACACAGTTCTTGGTTTCCACAATCTTTTTCAGGTCTGCCTTGTATTCAGGTGTGGCTACTCGTAGTAACTCTTTCACGTGTGTCAGTAAGAACAGAGCGATGCTTTGATTTCACTTGTTTCAGTGTTGAAAAAAGTGATTCACAGATGTAAGTTGACCCAAACATTGACAATAGTTTGAGTGCAGCCTGTTTGACATTGGGATATCTCTCAACGGGCACAATCTTCCAAAGCTCAACGGTTCCTTCCCTCAGAACACTTTTAAGTCTGTCATCCTCAGAAAGTTCGATCATTTCAAGCTGAGATGCTGCTTCATCTTCCACTAAAGGGGCTTTTAAACAGTCTGATTCAGCAGTGATCAGAAATATAATCTGTAAGTCTTTTTTGTCATAGGTTGGAGAATCTGTCCTCAAAACTTTGCTCAAGATTTTCAAGCAGTGTAGCATACCGTGCAGTACTTCCTTTTACAACCTCTGCTGCTTGTCCACTTGCCTTCAACAAGGTTGGAAAATGTGTGAAGTCTCTCTTTTGTAGATGTGTCTTGAACAGGTCAGGCAGCATCTTTAACTTCCCTTGCAGATCCACATTCAGTCCATTCAGATAATGCAGCACGTCGACCAAAAAAGCCAAATCTGAAATCCACTGGGGATCATGTGGCTCGGGATAGTCCTTATGTTTCTCTGAAACATACTGTTCGAAGGAACAGCTTCACTGGATTCAAAAGCTCAAAGAAACGAGAAAGCACATTACCTCTTGAAAGCCATCTCACGGCACAGTGAAGAAGCAGATCAGATGGAAGATCTTCAAGTTCATCAATAAAATTTTTGAACTGTCTGTGATTGAGAGCATGTGTGCACATAAAACTGACAATCTCCAGCACAGGTTTCATAATGTGGTCTAAGTTCAGCTTTTTAGACACCAAGTGCTCTGGATAATACAGTGGAAAGTCCAAAATTCTGGAAAACTGTCATCAGCTTTACACAGCCCTACAAGACCTTTCTCAGATCCCAACATGGCTGGCGCTCCGTCTGTGACTATTGCTGTTAATTTTGATAACTGCAGATTTGCTTTCTCAACAACAGTCATCAGTATCTCTTTGCCACAAGTTCTGTCTTTCAGCAGCACAATGTCAAGCAGCTCTTTCTTAATTGTGCGGTCTTCCGACACATACTGTACAAACATTGCCAATTGTAGCTTGTCTTGAACATCGCAGGACTCATCCAACGCAGTGCTAATATACAGGCGCTTCTGAAGATCTGAAAATAAATGTGCTTCTACTGAATTGTCAATGGCCGATATTCTCTGTTCAACAGTGTGCCATGACTGTTGAAGGTTCTTTACTGAACGTTTCAAATTTTCATTTTCGGCACAAAGAATAGCAACAGCATCACTGAGGCTGATATGATGCCAATGTGACAGTCTCTGAATGCTTAGTACGTTTTTGGAAAAGCTGAGTTTGCTTTTCTGCCTGATCTTTCAGTGTCTTTACCTTGTGCTTGGGAAGTTCACTGCCTTTGGGAAATTCCCGGGGTATGCTAGAATGGAGAGAGGTGAAATGGCGCTCGAGATTTCAAGCCTTAAAATGCAACAACGATGTCTGGCATATCAAGCAGAATGGCTTTCCATTTCTTTCAACAAAAAAAAAAATCCTCCCATTCAGATATAAATGTTCTGCGCTCATCTTTGTATTTGCGCATAGCTGTACGCTTCCCTAAATAATAATAATAAATTAAACATCCAAATTAGATTCGGCAAATGCATTTAAAGGGATAGTTCACCCAAAAATGAAAATTTAATGTTTATCTACTTACCCCCAGGGCATCCAAGATGTAGGTTACTTTGTTTCTTCAGTAGAACACAAATGACACAGTCTGTCAGTCATATAATGGCAGTCAATGGCTACCAAATCTTTGAGAGTAAAAAAAACACACAAACAAACAAACAAATTAAAGGAGAAGTCCACTTCCAGAACAACAATTTACAAATAATTTACTCACCCCCTTGTCATCCAAGATGTTCATGTCTTTCTGTCTTCAGTTGTAAAGAAATAGTTTTTTTAGGAAAAAATTTCAGGATTTTTCTTCATCTAATGGACTTCAATTGTGCCCCCGATTTTGAACGTCCAAAATGTAGTTTAAATGCAGCTTCAAAAGGCTCTAAATTATCCCAGCCGAGGAAGAAGGGTCTTATCTAGCGAAATGATCTGTCTTTTTTTTTTTTTTTTAAAAATAAAAAATTTGTATACTTTTTAAGCACAAAAGCTGGTGTAGCACAGGCTCTGGGATGCGCGTTCACGACATTACGTACTGTTGAATCACGTCGAAAGGTCACGCGGAACTACAGACCCAGTGTTTACAAAGCGAACGCGCAAAGACTAACAAAGTGCAAGTAAGTCAAATGCTGTTTACAAACAAAAAGTTACAACGATTCTGAAGTTGTAGGAGAAAATAACATGGAGTTTTTCGCCATACTCTACCTTTTTGAGCCGGAGTACACACACAATGAACTTAGACGTGATTCGTAGTAGTGATGGAAAGTTCGGATCATTTTACCGACTCGGAACTTTGAGTCTCGTTCAGCAAAATGAATGAATCTTTTTTCAGAGTCATTTCATTAATTTTAGCAAAATATAATTAAAATGTTATGCGTTACTTCCCTAACACATCTACTGCTTACACAAACGTTGATCACACTACAAGCAAGACAAAACTCTAATGCTATAAGAAACAGAAAAGATGAATTCATTGTTTACCTGGGTCCTTAGTCTGTGATTAGCTTTCAGGTTTGAGTCGTTCATTCATCATGTGACAGACCCATAAGATGAACGAATGACTCGAAAAACCCAAAGACTCGAAACAGGTGAACTAATTCCAGTACAGAACCTAAAAGGATGTTGCGCATGCACGACTGAATGAATCACTCCCCGAGACGACTCGTTCTTTCCGAGTCACATTAAAGATCCGTTCAAAATGAACAAATCATTCAAGAACGTGCATCCCAGAGCCTGTGCTACACGAGCTTTTGTGCTTAAAAAGTATACAAATTTTTATTTTTTCGAAAAAAAATGACAGATCGTTTTACTAGATAAGACCCTTCTTCCTCGGCTGGGATCGTTTGGAGCCTTTTGAAGCTGCATTTAAACTACATTTTGGAAGTTCAAAATCGGGGGCACAATTGAAGTCCATTATATGAAGAAAAATCCTGAAATGTTTTCCTCAAAAACCATAATTTCTTTACAACTGAAGACAGAAAGACATGAACATCTTGGATGACAAGGGGGTGAGTACATTATTTGTAAATTGTTGTTCTGGAAGTGGACTTCTCCTTTAAACCCTGCGACTCGTGACGATACACTGATGTCCTAACACACGAAACGATCGGTTTGTGCAAGAAACTGAACCGTATTTATATGATTTTTTTTTTACCTCTGATTCACCGCTATGTCTTACTGTCCTGAGCGCTTGCACAGCATCTGGCGCGTGACATGTATACGCGCTCTGGCGTAGTACACGCAAGCGCCAGAAGCGATCTGCGCTTATAGATGCTCTCCACTTCTGTTGGCATCTCATAACACTTACTACAAGAACACCACCACTTTTGAAGAGATCTCTGAAGCTTGAGGACTTGCTGCGGCTGCTTCCTCCATCTGTCTGACTTCTTGCTCGGAGTATTCTGGTTCAAATAAATATGATTGGGCAAAAAAATTCACGTTGTCTGATGATCAAAAATGATAAAAATCGATGATAAAAATCGTCTTTCATTGCGATGACCTGTATTTCTAAATATCTTTAGATCTTCACAGTGCCAGTGAACGTCCGCAATCTCTGTGCACTGTGTAAACAATGAATGATGTTTAAGCATATAACATTTAAAGGCGCTACAGAAAATAAATATTATTATTATTATTATTATTAAAAAAATATATATATTTTTTAGAAATCTTACAAACCCCAAACTTTTAAACAGTAATGTATATTAAAAAAAAATAGATAATATTAATACTCATGTCAATTAGCAATGTTGCAAATCTGGCATGTCAGAGTTCCCAAAACAACGTTTTGTGCATTTAAAAAAATTATTTAAATGCACCAATATAAGAATCCATAACAATAAAAAAAAAATTACGTAATAAAATGTTTTCCTATGTATTACGTAAATAGTAAGTAATGATGCAAATGAATTGTTCGATTCACTTTGAACTGATTCGTGTAATGAATCGAATGTACCATTTATGAATACGATTTTTGGTATACAGTCATGGCCAAAAATATCGGCACCCTTGCAGTTCTCTCAGAAAATTGTTGCAGTTGCAAATGTTTTGATACTCACATGTTTATTTATTTTTGCATTGGAACAACACAAAAAACAGAGAAGAAAAGTCAAATCTGATACAGTTCCACACAGAACCCAAAAAATGCTCTGGACAAAATTATTGGCACCCTTAACTTAATATTTGGCAGCACCATCAATCGCTTCCTGTAACCATAAATGAGTTTCATACACCTCTCTACTGAAATTTTGGGCCACTCTTCTTTTGCAAACTGCTCCAGGCCATTCAGATTTGAAGGATGCCTTCTCCTAACTGCTGTTTTGAGATCTCTCCACAGGTGTTGTATGGGATTCAGATTTGGACTCATTGCTGGCCATTTCTGAACTCTCCAGCACTTTGTTTGTAACCATTTCTGAGTGCTTTTTGAAGTGTGTTTTGGGTCATTGTCCTGCTGGAAGACCCATGACCTCTGGTGGAGACGAAGCTTTCTGACACTGGTCACTACGTTGCGCCCCAAAATTCTTTGGTAATCATCAGATTTCGTGACATCGTTCACACAGTGAAGGCATCCAGTGCCAGAAGCAGCAAAGCAACCCCAAAACATCTTTGAACCTCCACCATGTTTGACTGTAGGGACTGTGTTCTTTTCTTTGAAGGCCTCATTTCTGTTTTTGTAAACCGTGCCATGATGTCCTTTACCAAAAAGCTCTGCTTTTGTCTCATCTGTCCAAGGTATGTTCCCCCTAAAGGAGTGTTTTGTCACATAAACTCCAATCTTGCTATTTAATGCTTTTGTGTCAGCAGTGGTGTCCTCCTGGGTCTCCTACCATAGCGTCCATTTTCATTCAGATGGCGTCGGATAGTGCGAGCTGACACTGTTGTACCCTGCGTCTGCAGATCAGCTTGAATTTGTTTGTAAGTTAGTAAGGGTTCTTTATCCACCATTCGAACAATCCTTCGTTGTAATTTTTCATTAATTTTGCTCTTCAGTCCACGTCCAGTGAGGTTAGCTACAGTGCCATGGCTGTAAACCTCTTGATGATATTGCATAAAGTGGACACAGGAACATTAAGATCTCTGGAGATGGACTTGTAGCCTTGAGATTGTCCCTGTTTTTTCACAATTTTTTTTCTCTCAAATCCACAGACAACTCTTTACACTTCTTTCTTTTCTCCATGTCAGTGTGACACACAACACAAAGGTTGAGTCAACTTTTCTCCATTTTAACTGGTTGCAAGTGTGATTACTATTTTGCCCACACCTATTACTTACCACAGGTGTGTCTAAATACAAATTACAGGAGCATCACATGCTTGAAAAGCAATTATTTCTTACAGTTTTGACAAGGTGGCAGTAATTTTGTCCAGTTCATTTTTGAGTTCTCAAAACATTTGCAACTGCAACAATTTTCTGAGAGAAGTGTTGCATTTTCTGACAGAATTGCAAGGGTGCTGATATTTTTGGCTGCGACTGTAGAAGGATCGCAAAACTAGTCAGATTGCAAACAATATTCACGACGGTCATTATCAAAGATTAGAAAATCAGTGCAAATATATTGCAAAGCGAGGTTTGTTTCTGTCTGTTTGGCCCGCAGACACAGTAATTCTAGCATTGTGTCTTCAGGTGAGTACTTTGTGGATCCGCTATATTCACAATAGTATGTTCTTCAGAACAGAATAGGGCACACGACAGCGTTCTGTGTAACACTTCCATTTACTTCTGTGCCAAGAGGATTTTTCTCTCATTAGCACATCAATCCACATAATCTGCAGCTCACACTGTGTTGCTAGCTCGCTGTCAGACTCGAAAATAAGAGGGAATCGCTGCTTTCCTAACAGGGTAGTTTGCTATTTTGAAACAAATGGCAACACGCTGAAGGAGAAAGACGTTGCCATTTTAAGCAGCAACAACAAGCTTCAAACGTGATCCATCAGTCAGCGGCGCGCATTTGTTCACGTCTCTCTGTCGAGCGCTTCTCAAACTTGCCACGACTGTCTGTCTGTCAGCTACCTGTGGGGAAACTCAGGGACAAAGACGACGGGGACGAGTCAAGCGGAATTCAGCGGTCAATCAATCACACGTGGGAGTTTGGGAATGACAGAGTTGATCTGGAGCGACTCGTTTAAAAAACCATTAGTGTACAGTGGTGGGTTGCCTGTCAGATGGGAGTGTAATTGATGTGAATGAGCAGGTGATTAGTGCAATGCTCGTATATCATGCCATCTCGGTCCCGTCGCTGCACCGTGAGCCTAAATCCACCAGTCAGCACGCGGGATGGTGGGACATCGAGATTGTGGGTCGGGTCATTAAGGTCTGCTGAGATAAGAGGACACACACACTAATAGCACTTTGATTTATTTTTTTTTCCATAGCTGGGAGCTGCAGATCTCAGATCCGGCTCAGACCCGGCCTGACTTACCAGAGAGCTGAACAATGACCCAAGAGTAAATAAAGTGAGTCATCTAATTTATTTGAATATATGATGTTAATAATAGGCACTACTTTTTAGAAATTTGGGGTGAGATTTAAGATTTTTTTATGTGTGTGTTTATGTATGTGTGTGTGTTTTGTGTTTTTTATGTATTTTTTATTTGTTGAGATAGTGAATTGGTGGGTTTTTGTTAAATGTGAGCCAAAATCATCACAATTAAAAGATCCAAAGACCTAAACTACTTCTGTCTGTGTACACTGAATTTATTTAATACACGAGTTTCACAATTTGAGTAGAATTACTGAAATAAATGAAATGAATTTTTTAAGATGCACCTGTATATAAAATAAAAACTATAATATGTTGATTTGATGCTCAAGAAACATTTCTTATTATCTATTTATTTATTTATTTATTTTTTGGTTTGTGAAAACTGTGCTGCATTTTTTCAGTATTTGTTTGATGAATAGAATGTTCAAAAGAACAGCATTTATTTGAAATATTGGTATTCTGATCTTTACTGTCACTTTAAAGCATCTTTGCTGAATAAAAGTACTTATTTCTTTCAAAAAAAAATAGATAAATAAATCTGACCCCAAACTTTTGAATGATGTGAAAAAAAGTAATTATGAGAATGTGAAAATTCACCAATAAGAAGCCATTTTTTATTTTGCATTTAAAGACATTGATGAATATGATAAATGCTAACGATAAGCAATTAAAATATTCAAATTTGTGAACTGGTTTTCAAACTAAGTTTTGTGAAAACAGGCCTTGAATGCTTTTCCTCAGTGGAAATGCATGGAACAGGGTGAGATTGGCTCAGTGCTGACATAATCGTCTGAAAATGGATTTCTGTGATCAAATGTTTTGAATCAATTCCCAAAAATATCACTCAGATCTGTGTTCGACTCTTGTTCAGCTCTATTTGGTCAGCGAGTCCCTGTGAACAGCATCCAGTGTTGACCAAATCTTGTTTTTGAGTCCTCGTTTTGATTTACTTTCTGACACAACACTGCTTTTTCAATTAGCTACATGCAATTAATGCTATTTTTATTGCTCTCCCTCTCGCCATCCAAGATGTAGATGAGTTTGTTTCATTATCAGAACAGATTTGGAGAAATGTAGCATTACGTCACTTGCTCACCAATGGATCCTCTGCAGTGAATGGGTGCCGTCAGAATGAGAGTCACTTCACAAGATGTTAACTGATGGAATGGAGTGGTGTGGATTACTTGTGGATTGTTGTGATGTTTTTATCAGCTGTTTGGACTCTCATTCTGACGGCACCCATTCACTACAGTGGATCCATTGGTGAGCAAGTGATGAAATGCTACATTTATCTAAATCTGTACCCATGAAGAAACTCATCTATATCTTGGATGTCCTGAGGGAATATAAATTTTTTTTTTTTTTTTTTAAACCCCCCCTAAGTTACTGAATCACTTGATCACTGTTAGCATTTGTGTACCTTTAGGCTGTTTTTCTACGGAGTAGTTTATAAAGGTTGAAAAAGCAGATGCTCGCTCACTAGTCTGGTATCAGTGATTTGTTTGGTTCGTTTCTCAAATGCCATCTTTGTTTTGCCCGTTAGTTAATTCAGCATTATTTTGCCTCATTAGAGGTTGAGCACTGATGTCAGGTGAAATAGCACTCGAGCGTCTCTCTCTCCGCTGTGCTAGCACGACTATCATTTCTGCAGTGCCAGCCCACTTCTCCTCATTCACCAACCTGAGCTACATGAAACATTATCTATCCCTCTCTTGATTAATTAATAGCAGCAAGTATGAATAATAATTAAAATGCAATGTCCAAAGGGTCATTACAAACCCACGGATAGGCTTTAATTATACTGTGCAAACAACGTGAATTGCAAATGGCCTCAGATATAGAGAAGTGTATGCGTGGCGTAGAAAGTTATGTTTGCTAATTACAAGGTGGACGCTTCGAAATTAAATTCAGTCTGCTGAGACTGAGAAGAAACTTTTTAAATCATGTTGCTGGTCTTAATGTGAAGAATTCACCGCTTGTTGTTCTGAGGAAAATGTTGTGATAACATGCTTAACTTCGGCTCACAGATACAGTCAGTGTCTGATGGATAAAATAAGTAACATAGATTGTTTAATGTTGATTTTAAAGGATTAGTTCACTGCCAGAATAAAAAAATTCCTGACAGTTTACTCACCCCCATGTCATTCAAGATGGTTTCAATGCAGCTTAAGGGTCTAATCTAGCGAAACAATCTGTCATTTAAAAACAAATCAATAATAATAATAATCATATTTACATACTTTTCAACCACTAGCTCGACTTCATGCATTACATAATGGATGTTCATCGCCTGTGTACTTCGATTCAAAAAGGTAGGATAAAGCAAAAAACTCACTTGAAAACTGTCCAACAATGTTGTTTACAGTGTTAATTTTGTCTTAGTCATAGTCTCTTTAGTTCTAGTCATAGTCTTTTGACTAAAATGGCATTTAGCTTTAGTCATATTTTAGTTTGTAGGTAGGTTTTTTGAGCAGTGAATGAATTCTGATTAACATTGTGTTCAAGAAAACAACGGATATGTCTGTCATTCATTACTCAATGCTGCAAAAACACACAAGTAGAAATGTTCGATGCTCCCCTGAGCACAAACACAAATATGCTGATCGCGTCAGTCGCACTGGTGCTCCTAAATATTTTTGGTAACACCAAACTTTATTTAAAGGTGTCATAATACAGAGTAATTACCGAATTAAGTACTTAGTAGTAGCTGTTGTAGTTATGGAAAGTTATGGAACAGCCTGTAGTTACAGTTTGTAATTATGTAGAAGTAATAGACAGCCACTGTTACACATATGTAACAGACTGAGTCTGTTACACAGCTACATATGTAACCAAAAGACTGGCACATTTGTGTTGCACAATTTGTGCAAAGTAATTAAAAATGTAAGTGCACAGACATAAGCTACTTAAAATAAAGTGTATCAAGATTGTACTTAAGTGTACTTCATGTGTATCTATACTGTACACCTTATCCAGCTGCACCTTAGTTTGATTTAACCCACCAGTATTTAGCTTAAATACATGTAATACTTTTCTAATTACATTACAATTACATAATATTACACAAACATAAGCTACTTAAAGAAGAAGTCCACTTCCAGAACAACATTCCACAAATAATTTACTCACCCCCTTGTCATCCAAGATGTTCATGTCTTTCTGTCTTCAGTCGTAAAGAAATTATGTTTTTTGAGGAAAACATTTCAGGATTTTTCTCCATATAATGGACTTCATTGCCCCTATTTTGAACTTCCAAAATGTAGTTTAAATGCAGCTTCAAAGGCTCTAAACGAGAAAGAAGGGTCTTATCTAGCGAAACGATCGGTCATTTTTTTCGAAAAATAAAAATTTGTATACTTTTTAAGCACAAAAGCTGGTGTAGCACAGGCTCTGGGATGCGCATCCACGGGTTGTTCTTAAACAATTCATTCATTTTGAACAAATCTTCAATGTGACTCAGGAAGAGCGAGTCGTCTCGGAGAGTGATTTGTTCAGTCACGCATGCGCAACATCCTATTAGGTTCTGTACTGGAATTAGTTCACCTGTTTCAAGTCTTTGGGTTTTTCGACTCGTTTGTTCATCTTATGGGGCTGTCACATGATGCTGATTTTGCTAAAATGAACGAAATGACTCAAAAAAAGATTTGTTCATTTTGCTGAACAAGGCTCAAAGGTCAGAGTCAGTAAAATCATCCGAACTTCCCATCACTAATATGAATCACGTCTTCGAATCACCACAAGATTATCGTCTGTGTACTCCGGCTCAAAAAGGTAGAGTATGTCAAAAAACTTTATTTTCTCCTACAACATCAGAATCATCTGACATTGTTGTACCTTTTTGTTTGTAAACAGCGTTTGACTTAATTGCACTTTCTTAGTCTTTGCGTGTTCGCTTTGTAAACACTGGGTCTGTAGTTCCACCTGACCTTTCGACGTAATTTAATAGTATGTGAACGCGCATCCCAGAGCCTGTGCTACATGAGCTTTTGTGCTTAAAAAGTGAAAAAAAATGACAGATTGTTACGCTAATAAGACCCTTCTTCCTCGGCTGGGATCATTTGCAACCACATTTGGGATTGTTTGAAGCTGCATTTAAACTGCATTTTGGAAGTTCAAAATCGGGGCACTATATCAGTCCATTATATGAAGAAAAATGCTGAAATGTTTTCCTTAAAAACCATAATTTCTTCACGACTGAAGACAGAAAGACATGAACATCTTGGATGACAAGGGGGTAAGTAAATTATTTGTGAATTGTTGTTCTGGAAGTGGACTTCTCCTTTAAAATAAAGTGCATCAAGATTGTACTTAAAGGGGTCATCTGATGCCCATTTTCCACAAGTTGATATGATTCTTTAGGATCTTAATGAAAAGTATCTAATATACTTTGATTAAAAATTCTCAATGGTTTTGTAAAACAACACCCTTTTTACCTTGTCAAAATGAGCTCTGCAAAAAGCATCTCATTAAATGCAAATGAGCTCTGCTTGCCCCGCCCCTCTCTTCTCTCTGTGGAATAACGTTCTTGTTCACTTTAGCTGCGTTTAGCCGATAAACTTCCTAACTACCACGTTATAAGGAAAGGCGATCGCAAAGATTCATAAAAAAAAAAAAACCTTATACTCACTTCTGCTGTAAGTGAAGCTGGATCATGAATGATTCGCATGAACATAGACGGATATATGTAGATCGGGAGGCGCATTCCCTTCACAAACAAACGTAATCCACTGCATCTTCAGCGGCTCAGATGTCGGGAGTAAATGACGACCACTATGTTCATTATTACATCCAGCAACACAACACCTCAATCGCTCAATCTGAGATATTCTTGTCTAACTTACATCCCTGCTCCGGCATCGAAACAAAGGAGGTCGGACTGTTACAGCTGGTCTGAGGTAAAACGCTCATGTCAATCAACTATCGTGGGAGCGGCCTCTGTTGGTGTGACTTTTATCATTATAGGGTAGATTTGTACATACACTGCCAACACACATTAATGTTCAAACAACATGAAAAAGTGAACTTAGTATCCGATGACCCTTTCAAGTGTAGTGCATGTGTATCTATACTGTACACTTTATCCAGCTGCACCTTAGTTTGATTTAACTCACCAGTGCACTTAAATACATGTAATACTTTTCTAATTATATTACAATTACAGTATATTACACAGGAATAAGCTACTTAAAATAAAGTATATGAAGATATACTTTATTTAGTGGCTGTCTATTACATCTACATACACTGTGTGCAAAATTATTAGGTATGTTGATAATCTGGTCATATTTTTTTTCCAAACACATTTTACCAATTCCAAACCACATTAGTCTTAATAACTACTGTTAATTTTGTATTTAATCATTTATATGTGATATATAACTGTCCGTGAAGGCTGGAAGTGAAAAACTCCTTATATTCAGTTGTGCATAATTATTAGGCATGTTTTCTTTTACAGATAAAATGAGCCAAAAAAGATATTTAACACAGACTGAAAAGTCAAAATTATTAAATGCCCATGAGAAGAACGCAATACTAATACTAATACTAATACTAATTGCAAAGTTAAGACTTGACCATTGGACAGCGAAATGCTTGTTGAGTCTGCATCGTCAGAAAAAAACAGGTGGAGAAGAAAAGATGTATGTTAACTGCAAAAGAATTAGGAATTAAGGTGAAGAATTAGGTGTGACACCATCAGGAACCATTTAGTCTCCAGCGCCACCATTTTCCAGAACTGCAGCCTACCTGGAGTCTTCAGAAGTGCAATGTGTCAGGTTCTCAGAGACTTTGCTTGGTAAAAAATCCTTAGAAATGACCCTGACTTATTATTAAGAATAACAAGCTGACGTGTTGTGAAATACATGAAGACAGATTTTTTATAGGCTTTATAGACAGATAAGTTGAGAGTGACTCTCGAAGGACAAGCATCACATCCTCTTGTACCTCTGATTCAAGAATTTATCTTCCAGAATCTGGCAGTACATTTTGGGAGTTCATGTTTAGTCTCCTATCCTGAAAAATCTGACTTGCAGAGATGGACTAAAATGAACTCCCAAAACTTACTGCCAGATTTTGGAAGATAAATTCTTGAATTTATCTTGCCTATAAAAAAACTGTCTTCATGTATTTCACAACACTTCAGCTTGTTATTCTTATTAAGTCAGGGTCATTGTTTAGGATTTTTTACCAAGCAAAGTCTCTAAGAACCTGACACATTGTACTTCTGAAGACTCCAGGTAGGTTGCAGCTCTGGAAAATGGTGGCGCTGGAGACTGAATGGTTCCTGATGGTGTCACACCTAATTCTTCACCTTAATTCCTAATTCTTTTGCAGTTAGCATGCATCTTTTCTTCTCCACTGTTTTTTTCTCACCGTGCTGACCCAACGAGCATTTCTCTGTCCAATGATCAAGCCTTAACTTTGCGAATTCTAGTATTGCATTAGTATTGCATTCTTCTCATTGGAATTTAATAATTTTTGACTTTTCAGTCTGGGTTAAATCTCTTTTTTGGCTTATGTATGTGTAAAAGAAAACATGCCTAATAATTCTGCACACCTGAATATAAGGAGTTTTTCACTGCCAGCCTTCATGGACAATTATATATCACATACAAATGATTAAATACAAAATTAACAGTAGTTATTAAGACTGATGTGGTTTGGAATTGGTAAAATGTGTTTGGAAAAAAAATATGACCAGAATATCAACATACCTAATAATTATGCACACAGTGTAATTACAAACTGTAACTACAGGCTGTTCCATAACTTAGTTACATGGTAAGTACTTTTTTTTTTCCATGTAAGTACAACGGCTACTACTAAGTACTTAATTCGGTAATTACTCTGTATTATGGACACCTTAAAATAAAGTGTTACCATATTTTTTCATAGTCACACAGTAGTTTTCAGTTGCAAATGCAACATCATGCATGACCTTACATAATGTGTGAGGTTGCGCTAGTGCAAGACGAGTGTTTGTGGTTAAAAAGTATATACTTTTTTTTTTTTCCCTCTAGATAATACCCTTATTCCTCAGCCGGGATCGTGTAGAGCCCTGAAACTGCAATTTTTTTTTAACTATGTCCTTTGACTTCCAAACTTACAGGAATGTTCCAGAGTGGGAAATTTTACATGCATACTAAAAATATAATAAAAACAAATGGGTATTTTCATGTAGGTTGGTCAGACTTTAATATCTCTCAAGGTCAGAAACGCAATCCAGACTCCGTTCTGTGTACTATATTATTTTTCCTGTCTAATTTATGAGCTAATTTCTACAGGGCCTGAATAATGAAATATTTCTGCATGTATTACCTTCTTCTGCTGAGGCTTCAAGTCAAAATGAAAATGTTCTGTAATTTCTTATTCAGCAGACTTGAGGGTATATATTTAGAGGGATTCAGTCTTGGCTCTCCGTTCTCATTAAACACCAGCGAGACAACTGCACACACACACACACACACACATAGTCCTCAATTATGATGAAATACGGGACAGTACATTGAGAAATGCCTTATATTTTATGTGGTGTTTAACCAAATCCCAGAGAACTGTGGTAAATACATGAGCCATCCATCATTAATGCATGAAATGCAGTTTATGGTCATCACTGTACATTTGTTTGCTTGAGTAAAACATTACAATTCTTTTGCATACTTAGGTTTGTTATTGCTAATGTAGTATTAAACTTTAGCATGTACTGTAACTGTCCTGCAGCGTTTGGGCAGCAGAAATGAATTATTTTTCCAGTCCTTCATGATTGCAAATAAGGGTTTTTTAAAAATCATGTTAGAGTAATTGCATAGAGCAACTTCTAGCTGATAAAATATTTTAGAGCGTGTACTGACTTTTAAATATTTTTTATAGCCATGGAAATTTGAAGTTTTAAAGTTCTGTGTTTATTTTCAGGTTGTGCATGATTGTGAGAACCCTGGACTCCCCAGACATTCAGATGCCGGATAAAAGAAAAAGGGAAAAAAGCGTGCAGACTTACACTAAAGGAGGGAGCAGAATATCACAGAGATCTGAGGTACAAAATTAATATGATTAAACTAGTTAGTATCCACCTAGAAACGGAAAGTTATTATTGTTAACTAAAACCAAAAATAACTCATTACTTATTATTATTTCAGCTATTGTTTATTTTATATAAAAAAAACTGCTGAAATAAAACATATACAAATATAAAAAGTATTAAAAATAACTACAACAATAAATTACAACAAAAAAACTAAAACTAAACAAAAACTATATAGACATAAAAAGCTAATAAAAATTAAAAATTACAGAATTACTGTAATTTTAACTAAAGTTAGAGTGAAAACTGAAAATATAATATGAGACCTAACTAACATAATATAAACTAATAACCTAATATAAATATAAAATAAAACCCAATAAACTATTTTAAAAAAATTAACTGCTTGCCAAAGCAACATTTCTGATTTTCATTTAAAGTACTAGTAACTTCATGTTAATAAACTAAAACTAATACTTAATAAAGTCTATATAGACATTGCACACAAAAATTTAATAAAATTAAAATGAAAAAAAAAACTATATAGACGTTAAAAACTAATACTAATTATATATATGTATGTATGTATATTATTTTTTTAAATAAAATTAAAATGGAAATAAAGAGAAAATCTAAAATAAAACCTAATTAAAAAAAAAAAAAGAAAATTTAACCTTTTTCCTTTTGAATTACATTTATTTTTCTTAACCCACTGGCGTATTTTAAACATAAAACCACTTTTTTTTTTATTTGCTTACAAGAATTGTTCTTATTTTGTTTTATTCTTATTTTGTTTAAAGAATAAACCCACTTAATTTTGATAAATATTTTGTCTTGCTTTCTAAAAAAAAAGTGAAATCAAATATAGATTTATAGAAAAAAAATAAAAATAAAATAGACTTATTTTACTTCAGCTGCATGCCAAGGCAACATTTTTCATTTTCATTTTGCCTAATTAGAATACAACTAAACTAAACAATAAAACTTAATAAAACACTATATAGACGTTAAAAAAAACACAACAAATTTCCTAAAACTTTATCTAATATTAAAATAAAACTAAAAACCTAAAAATGAAATCTTTTTCAAGATATTAACACAAACTATAATAGTATATCAATTATACTAAAGTAACACTGCCTTAAACCAACCTGGTAAATTACAATATTCAAGTCTTAATTTTTGGCATTTCTACTTTTACTCGAGCTCTTACTGTAGCACTTTTACTCAATTACATTTTTAAGAAAAACTTACTTTTTACAATTTCATTTAGACCTGAAAGCATATTTGTGTTTGTCTTACTAAGCTAACTTTAATTGTGAACACAGTCAGCGGTTTCAGCATATTGCTTTCGCTTGAACATCTGTTGTGTCCTGAAGCTTTCCATAGTCAGGACACGGTGATGAAACGAGCTGCTTTGCATCAGAAACCCTCCTCCATCCGTGGACGCGATCCGTCAATTTCAAAAGCTTGCAGCTTTTTACTTTAAATACTTCAGAACAATGAACAAGTGTGATTTGTGGCTTTACTTAAAGTATGTTTTTGGCTAGATACTCTTAATTAAGTAAAATGTTGACAGAGCGCTGGCAGACACCCATCAGTGGGGCCAGTTTCCATCACGTGTTTTTGTCAGAAAACGTCAAAACATTAAGATCTGCCTTCCATTGTTTCTTCTGGTCTGTCTCACGCACATACAGTGTAAGAGCATCGGAGCGTGAGCAGCACTCCCAGTCTAACTCTCTATTTTCCCTTCATTGTATGACTTTGAGAACTAAATAGCATCACTTGCTACGGGTCCCTGAACGCGTCTCTGTTTATTTCCAGCCCCCTACCCTGTTATTACTCTCCCAATTTGGCATCGGCAATCCACGGAGCTAAAAGGCCTTGTGCGATGGACTTTATTCCCTGAGTCATTAAACAACACTATGTCTCGGGGGAATTTGGATTGATTGTAAAATTGCGCCAGAAGCCTCTCTCGAGCTCGACTTTCTCTCCACGGGAGAGATTTCCAGAGCGCGGGGCTTTTTGTGCTTGACATTGGCTGATGTGACATAATGCATTCTGTGGTTCGTTTTGTGACAGATACGTTGTACGACACAACGCTGCAGTAATTTTTCTTCTTTTGCCGTTTTTTTTTGAGAAGACATAAAACATTTCATGCACTTCAGATGTAATTGTGCTGTTCGCATTGCTGTTTCGTTGATGATGTTTCATCATCGTGATATTACAATCAAAAAGTAAAGACAAATAGATCTCAGAGGGAGAAAGAAAGTTTAAAGTAGCTTCTAACAGATTTGGAGTAAGACTTTTTAGGATTTTAGCTTTTCTAAAAAGTTTTGAGGTCTTGTATGCTGATGAATTAAATGGTCACTTACTGATTTGTAATATTTAGTCATTAGGATTTCAAGTATAGTGTAATGAGTTTCGTTGCATGAAAACGCACTGCAAAAAATTATTTTATTCCTTTTGTCATTTTTCTGGTAGAAATATATGAACATTCTTAAATCATGTTTACTTCAAAAGCAAAATTGTTATATATTAAGTAAAAAAAAAAATATATATAAAGCAACAAAATTTCTAAATTATTGTTTAAAACTAAAATGAAAAAAATTCTAATAATGGGTTCAAAAAAATAAAATCTTTCTTATTTGCAGATTTTGTGACAATATGTATGTATAAAAAAAAATTGCTTAGTTTTTTGCTTAAAACAAAAACATCGTCACTGAGTTTATTTTAATTAAGTTTAATGACAGATTATTTTTAAGCATAAACCCACTTAATATTATGTCCTGTTTTTTGAAGAAAAAAAAAAACATTTTTAGCTTATTTTTTTCCTTAGAATGGAAAAAGTCAATGTGTTCAGAAAAAAATAACACACTTTCACTTTGCATTATTATTAGTTTTTATTTTCTTACTCATAGGCAGATTTTTAAAAAGATTAAATCCACTTAATTTAAATTTAGGTTTTTTTTTTTTGTTGTTGTTTTTTGTTTTTGTTTTTGTTTTTTGCCTAAAACAATAGATAAACTTATCCCTTCAATTTAAGATTATTTTTCTTAACCTATTGGTACATTTTTGGAGCATAAACCCAGTTAATTTTGATAAATATTATGTCCTGTTTTTTTGAAAAATTATCTACATTTTTTTGCTTAGTTTTTGCTTAAAACAAGGAAAAAAAAAACATTTGTCAGTGGGTTCAGAAAATAAATGTAAAAAAATAAAAATAAAAGTAGCTACATTTTGTTTGCTTAGTTTTGTTGATAAATATTGTCTTGTTTTCTGAAAAATTCTGATTTTTTTTTTTTGCCTAAAATGTGTTCAGATAAATAAACCTTTTTTTTCCTATTTGAATTAAGTTTATTTTTTTCTTAAACTATTGGCAGATGTTTGAAGCACAAAATTTTGATAATTATGTTTACATTTTCTGCATTTTTTTTTTAAACAAGAAAAAACATTTGTCAGTGGGTTTAGAAAAATAAACTTGTTTTCCAGCTAAATTAAAACCAGAAAAACATGTTTGGCAATGTGTTCAGGAAAATAAATGTTTTCCTTTTGAAAGTTTCTACTTTCTTTTTTTTTCTGGCCTAAAACAAGAAAGATATTGTGTTTGGAAAATAAACCTATTTTCCCTTCAAATTACGTTTATTCTTCTTAACCTATTGTCAGATTTTTTAAGCATTAACCCACTTAATGATGATAAATAGTATGTTCTGTTTTCTGAAAAAAATATCTACCCGTTTTGCTTAAGTTGTTGCTCAAAACAAGAACAAAATGTCAGTGGGTTCAGAAAAATAAACTTTACAAGGATAATATTTTTTTTGCAAAAAATATTTGTAAATGTGTCCAGAAAAATAAACACATTTTCACTTTTAATTATTTTTTTCTTGCTCATTGGCAGATTTTTTTTTTTTGTTTGTTTTTGTTTTTAGATTAAACCTACTTAATTTTGATAAATATTGTATGTTGTGTTGTACAAGTATGTATGTATTTATTTATTTATTTATTTATTTATTTATTTTTTGCCTAAAACAAGAAGTATATTTGTCAGTGTGTTTAGAAAATAAACTTATTTTCCCTTCGAATTAAGTTCATTTTTCTTAACCTATTGGCAGGTTTCTGAAGCATAAACCCACTTAATTATGATAAATAGTATGTCCTGTTTTCTGAAAAAAATATTTTTTGCATAGTTTTTGCTTGGAACAAGAAAAAAAAATATGTCTTTACTTTTTTGTGCTTATGTTTTTGCTTAAAACAAGAAAACAATGTCAATAGGTTCAGAAAAATAAACTTTCCTAAAAAAAAAAAAATTTAATAGTTTTTAATTAAACATTTTCCCTTTGAAGTTTTTTTTTCTTCGTTGGCAGCTTTTTTAATTATTTTTTTAACCTTTTTTTTTTGTTTTTTTGCCTAAAACAAGAAAAATGTATCCGTGTGTTCAGAAAATTAACTTATATTTTCCCTTCGAATTAAGTTAATTTTTCTTAACTTATTGGCAGGTTTTTGAAGCATAAACCCAATTAATTATGATAAATAGTATGTTCTGTTTTCTGAAAAAAATTACCTACTTTTTTGCATAGTTATGTCAATGGGTTCAAAAAAATAAACTTTCGTGGAAAAAAAAAGTATTTACATTTTTTTGCACTTAAGTTTTTGCATAAAACAAGAAAACAGATGTCAGTAGGTTCAGAAAAATAAACTTTCCTAAAAAAAAAGTATATTTATTTAGCTTAGCTTTTGTTTAAAACAAGGAAAATATTTGTTAATGTGTCCAGAAAAATAAACACATTTTCTCCTTGAATTATTTGTTTCTTCATTGGCATTTTTTATTTATTTATTTATTTATTTATTTATTTATTTTTTACCTAAAACAAGAAAAGATATTTGTCAGTGTGTTCAAAAAATAAACTTCAGAAAATGTAATTTTTTTTTGCAATGTGACCCCATACATTTTCCTATACTGTCTTTGATAAGGCAATGATTTTTAAGTGTATTGAGAAATCTAGGCGTTCATTTCCTGTTCAGGAGGAAGCTGTTGTGATTGGACATCATTGATATCATTATATAACCCTCAGTGGGTTTAAGCACACGAGCGGCGTCCTCACCGGGACCCACCGGCCGTCCCACGTGCCTCTGTATTTGCAAGCTCTGGGATTCTCGATGCAAACAGCAGCTCTCTGCAGTGTACAAATCACGGTGTACAAACACTCGCGCTGCTCTATGGGTATTAATTATGCCGCTGTGATGAACTACCTGTATAGAGGGACCGATACAGCATCATCTGTATCTGCTGCGGTGCTCGGAATAAACTCCATGCTTATGGTTAGTTAATATGTACGTCATCTTTTCAGAGAAAATAACTGGAGTACTGTATTTTGAACAGTAGCATTGCAATGTTTGTATTAGTAAGTAGAAATAATGTAAAATGACTGTTGGTAGTCCAATTAAATAATGTGTCAAGGTCAGATGGAGTGCATTGCATATTCCCTGCAGTGTGCTTTGATGCATATTGCAGATTATATGCTATGTGCATCCTTGAACACCACATACAGAAAACCTGAGTATAATCTGCTGTATACAGTATACTGCAAAACAGTTGTTAATGGTAGTATGCTAGGTTGCTAATT
>VONZ01000757.1:297500-337500 GCA_012976165.1 Labeo catla
GTTTTGTATCGGAATTCTTATATATATATATATATATATAAATATAAATAAATTTCACAAAAATAAACAAACAAACAAAAATGCAAGTAACACTGAATTAAATATGCGGTTTTATATTTTATTCATTTTAGTATTATAAAATGTACTCCAATAATATTGTATGATTTAACTGTTAAAAAAAGAACTGAAGCTCTTCAAAGCCTAAAAGAAAATCAGAAGTCTTTAAAATCACACAAATTATTTGGGTTAACACAGTACTACTCAGTGACTCTGAATCTGGAGTACTAATTACAAAAACATATGTTCAGACGCAGTCATCACTCATTCTGCATCAGCGGTGCTGTCCAAAGTTAGAACAAGTTCACAGAGTGAGAAACTTAATGTACAAGAACTTCTTTGTGGGTAAACAGATCTGACAGAAGTTGTCGTCATGCATCTCTCGCTTAATGAGGACAAGCAGAAGGTGTAGAATATCGCCACGGAGATCTGGCATCTGTAGAAATTCATCTGCAGCAAACACACATCTGTCAACATGCAGCACATTTGTAAAGCAGAGCCGGAATAGAGTTTGTAAGTCTGGCAGCCGTACGTGAACTGCTGCGGTAGAACTCCAGTCTACTGTGTTCAGCCGAGATCGTTTGAAAAACATCTTCATATTTCTATTTTCATAACAGCACCGACATCATGCAGTAAAGCCACGGTGACACTGACTTTGAAAATAAACGACTTCGGTTGCTTGGCTATCAATGACAGCAGGTGATTTGAGCTTAGAGAATCTTGTTAATGATGTATTAATTGTTTTTGCGCCCAGGATAAAAAAAAAAAAAAAAGAAGAAATGGTCAGTTTAAGGAAATCATTTTTGTAATGTTTTGCATGCATGTGATTAATTTGAACTGATTTTAGCTATAAACCACACATTTTGCTGCTCTATTATAAAGGTAAATATTGCCATCCCAAATAAAGTGTCAGTTTGTATAAAAAGCAACTCTATATAATAATACTAGATTTTACTGTATTTTTTTGAGCAGCAAAACGCTTGTTTTACAGCTAAAAATGATAAGTCAAGTGTAATTAATCACATGCAATAAAAACAGATCTATATACCAGATTATAAATCTAGTACTTTTCATTAATACATTTACATACATTGTAATTTAAAATTATAAAAAAAAAAAAAAGACCCCAAACTGAACAGTGTGTAAATGTTTGTTTTTAAATGTGTTCTGCTCACCAAGGCCATAGTTACTTGAGGAAAAAAAAGTGAAATATTATTACAATTTAAAATAACTGTTTAATATATTTTAAAATGTAATTTATTTCTGTAATGCAAAGCTGCATTTTTCACCAAGGCTGCATTTATTTGATCAAAACTACAGTAATATTGTGAAATATGTCAAGTTATATTTGAATATATTTTAAAATATAATTTATTCATGTGATGAAAAGCTGGATTTTCAGCAGCATCAATAAATAAACAGTTAATTGTGACTTTTTATCTCTGATAAACTCAGAATTTTTATTTTTTTTTTACATGCAATTTTGAGTTTACAATTTTACTGCAATTCTGACTGAGAAAAAAGTCTGAGATAAAATTATATTTTAGCTATTTTATTTTGACTTTATTCCCTGGTGGCATCATGCTTTTATAGTCTTATGCTAATAAAGGCTGCATTTATTAGATTAAAAAAAATGCATGTTTTAGCTAATATTATGACTGTCAATAGCAATTAAATTACAAACATTACAAAATGTCTTCCTAAAAGTATGCTCCCTTTCTGGATGTAGAATTTGATTGCAATTCTGACTTATATCTGAGAATAAAAATGGTAAGAAAAAAAGTCTGAATTGTGTTGAAGTCACTATTTTTTATTGTATCTTATTTATTATTTTATTTTAATTTAATATATTTTTATTTTATTTTATTCCCTGGTGGAAACAAGTGTTCATGCTCTTATGCTCAAAAGGGCTGCATTTATTTTATTTTTATTTTTTTAAATTGCGGGGAAAAAAAACGAAACTAAAAAGCATGTTTTAGCTAAAAACGGTGAGAAAAAGTCTGAATTGTAAAATTATTTAATTATTTTAATTTTATTTTATTTTCTATATGTAATTTTTTTTCCTGGTGGAAACAAGCTTTCATACTCTTATGCTCAAAAGGGTTGAATTTATTTGATTTTTTTTTTTTTTAATTGCGGGAAAAAAAACAAAACTAAAAAGCATGTTTTAAAATAAAAATCTGAACCGTGAGATGAAAAAGTCACTTTTATTTTTTTATTGTATTTAATTAAATTTCTTATTTTATATTTCTATTTTATTCCCTGATGGAAACAAGCTTTCATACTCTTTATTTGATTTTTTTTTTTTAAATTGCAAAAAAGCATGACTAAAAAGTATATAAAAAAAGTATAAAAGTATATATAAAGTACAAAAGACTAAAAAGCATGTTTTAGCTAAAAACGGTGAGAAAAAGTCTAAATAAAATAAAATAAATCATTTTACAGTTTATTTTATTTTTTTTCCTGGTGGAAATAAACTTTCATACTCTGATGCTTAAAAAGGCTACATTTACTTGATTTAAAAAATGCAACAAAAAATAAATAGCATGTTTTAGCATTTTTATTATTTCAATGTATTTTTAATTGTATTTTTTTTTTTATATATATTATATTTATTTTTTTCCCCTGATGGAAGCAAGCTTTCATAATCTTATGCACAAAAAGGCTGCATTTAGCTAATATTATGACTGTCAAAATGACTTCCTAAAAGTAAGCTCCCTTTCTGGGTGTAAAAACAATTTTAATGCCTAAACACAGAAAATATTTGGAGGTCTAGGTTAAACTTTTTTTTTTATTTATAGCTTTGAAAAATCACTTGTTTTAGTGTACATGTGGGGAAAAAAAAAAAGTGTTTTCCTCTCTGTTTTGTAATTAAACAATTTTTTTCCATGCCTCTATTTCACAAGGTAAACAAGCAGTTTCTGTGCGTCTGAAATGAAAGTTAGCCGTGCGCTGACAGGTCGCTAAAGGCATGGTTTGAGTCTAACGAGACGCGGTTAATTAGTCCAACGCAGCAGACTAGCGAAAGGCCAGAAGGTTGATTATAAAGTGATTATCCTCGATATATACAGCAAATCCTCTTTGTTTCTGTCTCTCACCTGTCTGAAGAAAAACACACCTTCGCTGCACGTCGCCAGCCTGGGGAAAAACAAATGAATCTCTGTTGTGACCTTTGCGCGAGCTCACAGATAAAAGAGCCTCGTCTGCCGTGATTGAAAATTAGTGGACTTACTCATGAGCTCTAAAATGCTCTTTAACCGCTTATGTTAAACTTGGGCGTACTGGCAGTAAAGAATAAAAGTGAATCTGTTTCCTAATTTATGTCAATTTGGCCGTCCTCCAGTCTCAGCAGATGATTGCGTTTGTCCGGCCGAACTGATTTATGACGATTACAACCTGCCTGTTTTGGGATGAGTGTTGTAAATGACGGTCTGGCCTCTCAAAGGTTTATGCCGGCTAAAGTGCGCGTCCACAGCCTCATTCAGACGCTCGGCTCGTGCCAAAAGGTTGCAGTTAGACGGAGCACGTGAAGAGCTCTGGTCTTCACGCTCAAAGTGGGATGTCACGGTGATTACGGCGCTGACAGTCCTCCATCAGACAGGCTTCGAGCTCACGTCTGAAAGACAGAAAGATGCTTTTTCATTTCCACTTCTGATTAAAGTGTCGTTCTGAAGGGCTAAGAGTCTATGTCATCATTTACTCGCGTCATGTCATCGATGTCAATGGGATCTGACGTCAAACCTGGGTTATCATTATTAACTATAGCAAAAAAAACAAAAAATACTTTACTCGAAATAAACTTTAACTGAAATAAAACATAAATGTAGAAACCATTTTCACTTAGAAGTTGCTAGTAATTTCACAAGTAAAAAGACATTGAATAAAACATGAAATTTTTAAGAAAAAAACTAAAATAGTATTTCCCTGTAAGATTGACTCCAATATTTATTTACCATGATATATATGGCAACATTTCTCATTTTCAAGCTTATCTTAATGTACTAAAATAAGTAAACTTAAAATGAAAATATATATAAAAAAATATCTCAATGAGACTAAAAGCTGTCAAATTTAGTTATAACCTTTCTTTTATTTACAACTTTGAAAAATATATGTTTATATTATATATATATATATATATAGACAGATATAGATAGATATAGAGAGAGAGATAGATATGAACATGAAAAAAAAAAAACTAACAATAACAAACATACAAGAAAAAGACTAAAACTTTAACTAAAATTAAAATGAAAACTCTGAAAATCTGTCAATTAAAATAATTCAAAATATTACCATTAACATGCCAAATTAAATAAAGATGCACTGAAGGCAACATCTAATTTTTAGGTTCACCAATGTCCTAAAATAAAAAAGTTCAAACTATAAAATTGACGAAAACCTTAACTAAAATAAATACAAAAACAAACAAAAAAATAATTCAAACTAAAATTAAAAAAAAAAAAAAACTTTCATAGTATCTCAAAAACAGAAAATCTATCAATTAAAATAATTCAAAATATTACCATTAACATGCCAAATTAAATAAAGATGCGCTGAAGTCAACATCTAATTTTTAGGTTCAACAATGTCCTAAAATAAAAAAGTTCAAACTATATAGACAAAAAAATAAATAAATAAATAATTGACGAAAACCTTAACTAAAATAAATACAAAAACAAACAAACAAAAAATAATTCAAACTAAAATAAAAAAAAACTTTTACAGTATCTCAATAAAAACAGAAAATCTATCAATTAAAATAATTCAAAATATTACCATAGCCAAATTTTGTCAAATTAAATAAAGATGCACTGAAGGCAACATCTAATTTTTAGGTTTAACAATGTACTAAAATAAAAAAAAATAACATTGACAAAAACCTTAACTAAAATGAATATAAAAACAAAAACTGAAAATGAAAATACTTCGAAAGAAAAATAAAATAAAAATAAAACGTCATAGTATCTAAATGAGACTGAAAAAAAAACTGTCAAATGACGTTAAAACCTTAGTTTTATTTACAACTTTGAAAAATTATGTATTAAATGTTTATAGAATATTCTCTCTCTCTCTCTCTCTCTCTCTTTTTATACACCTAAATAAATAAAACTAAAATTGAAATATAAAATAAAAACTATAGATATATTGAACAAAGAAAATATAATAACAATGACAAAACTACAGCAAAATTTTAAATTTAAAACTTTAAAATTTAAATGAAAACAGAAAATATATAAATTAAAATAATTCAGAATACTATCAGAGCCAATTTTGCCGAATTAAATAAAGATGCAGGATAAGAATGTGAGAAATGTTTATGCTTGTGTATAAATAATGTAAAAGTTACCATTTAAAAGTCTTTTTTTTTTCAGAAAATAAATTTAAAAAGTTTATTCAGCAAGAATGCATTAAATTGATTACAAATTTTTATCTAAAAATTATATATGTAACACCTCATTTTTAAACTACAACCGAAAAAAAACAAAACAAAGTAAACAACTTAAAAAAAGTTTTAATAGTATCTCAGTGAGAGTAAAATAAAGCTGTCAAATATAGTTATTATAACCGGTTTTATTTACAACTTTGAAAAAGTATGTATTATGTTTATATAATATTCTTTTTCTCTATATACATTTCTCTATATTTTTCTCTTTTTCTTTATATACACCTAAGTAACTAAAACTAAAATTGAAATAAAAAAACTAAACAAAAGAAAACCTAATAACACTGACAAAAATACAACAAAATTACTAAAACTTTACAGAAAATATATCAGTTAAAATAATTCAAAATACTACCAGAACCAAATTTGCCAAAGTATATATACAGGATAAGAATGTGAGAAAAGTTTATACTTACTTGCACTTATATACTTATGCTAATACTTACTTTAAGAAAAGAAATTAATACTTATTTAGCAAGGGTGCATTAAATTGATTACAAATTTTTGGTCTAAAAATTATATATAAATGCTGATAGCAACATCTAATTTTTTAACTACAACAACTGGAAAAAAAAAACAACTATATAAACAAAAGAAAATTACAAAAACCTTAACTAAAATTAAAATGAAAAATATGAATGAAATATGAAAACAAAGCTGTCAAATATAGTTATTATAACCATTGTTTTATTTACAACTTTGAAAAATGATGTATTGTTTATATAATATTCTCTCTCTCTGGTCCATATTGCGGTTTGATTTAAGTGTAATGACCTACTTTTGATTAATTCATTCAAACTTTGACAAATTCCGTGACATTCCGCGTTATTCAGTAAATTCCGTTTTTATGACTGGATTCCGCGATTCCGTCTGCATTTTCCGCATCACGGAAATCATAGGGCCCTAAATATGGACTAGCATCTGTAAATATTACGCTGCAAAAATACCATTTAAATGTGAATCATGTTCTACGTGTCCCTGTTTTAATGAATGGAGCAGACGAGCAGTTTTGTTTACTACACACACTGCATGAGCATTTGACCGTTTCACTTTAGGAAAACTAGAGTCATATCATACACACACAGAAATGTAAAGGCAGACACAGCAACCCATCAAAATAAAAGTCCGGTGTAACTTTAAGACTTTGTGCCAGAAATATATTACTACTATTACTACTAAAATGAAACAAACATTATTTTTTAGGGTATAATCACACAACATTTCTTCCATGTTTTAATTTTAGTAGTAAATTCTCCTTTGTTTGACAAAAAAAAAAAGCTTAATTTTCAATAATTAAAAAATAAGTTAAATTAATGTTTTATGCCTTCATTTGATAACCAGAACATTTTAAATACACAACACAGAAGTTCTGACCTTTCATAAGGCTATTTTAAGAATAAATTAAATATGATTTTAAATAATAAATAATTAGACATGCTTAAACAGTTTGATGACAATAAAAAAAAAACTGTATAAGTTTCATGATTAATTAATTAGACATACTGTAGTTTTTGATTAATACACTGCAAAAAATGATTTTTTGTCTTGTTTCCAGCCAAAATATCTAAAAATTCTTAAATCAAGAAGGATTTTCTAGACAAGCAAAAATTATTGTCTTGTTTTCAGAAAAAAGACATCAAACTCATCCAGAGTGAGCAAAAGGGCTAGCAAAATCATTCTGGACCCCTCACACCACTTCCTCTTTGAACTGTTGCCGTCTGGTCGGCGCTACAGAGCACGGACTACCAAAACAGCCAGACATAGAAAAAGCTTTTTCCCCAAGGCCATCTACCTCATGAACAGTTAAATGTTCCCCCCACTGTGCATTACTGCTATCCATACTTATATTTATTATATTTATTATACATTCCATACACTCAATTCCTTTGTATAATTTGTATATAGAACATCTGTACTTACATTATATTGTCTTGTGTATTGTCTTTCACATATTTATTCTAATCACTCATTTTTGTCTATTGTTTGTGTCTTTTCATATATTTATTCTAATCACTTGTTTATTTCTGTTATCTGTGTCTTGTCACTTGTGATCCTGTCTGTGGACTGGAAGCTTCTGTCACCAAAACAAATTCCTTGTGTGTGTAAGCACACTTGGCAATAAAGCTCTTTCTGATTCTGATTCTGAAATTTAAGTCAATTTTTGCTTAGAACAAGCAAAATAATCTTATTTCAAGCAGAAAACAAGATTATTTTGCTTACCCCACTGGCAGATTATTTTGCTTGTTTCAAGCAAAAACTCACTTAATTTTGACTTGTTTTTTTCTGAAAACAAGACAATAATTTTCACTTGTCTAGAAAATCCTTAATTTAAGAATTTTTAGATATTTTGGCTGGAAACAAGACAAAAAAAATCGAAGTAAGAAAATCATTTTTTGCAGTGTAAAATTTTATTTAACCATTTAAAAAAAAAAAAAAGTTCAGAAAAATTAAAACGGGAAAAAAATTAAATGGATTTCATAGGGCCTTATGTTAGTACATTTACCCATATTTATAATGTACAAATACACATTTCTTTATTCAAATAGACTGTTGAAGTCTTCCTTTCTAATTAAGTTGAGAAAAGGAGGGTACCTTCTAGAAATGTGAAGAAAAGGCTAACAAACCACGTTCATTTAGTTTGTGCAGACAGTGAGTCTGCAGTCTGAACGTGTGTGTGTGTGTGTGTGTGTGTGTGTGAGAGCATGGAGGACGGCTCTGCTGCGGGGTACAACGCAGGGCCCTGTGGGGGACGGCTATGTCCCAGAAATCTCTTTCCTCTCAAACTCGTGCTGATCTCTGGGGGCCGCAGCGATCGTGCTCAATCCTGCTGCTGTGTGGGAGGTTTGGAGCTCTTTAGCAGCCCTTTCCCTTGCTGAGGACAAACTCTACAAGCACTGATGGGGAAGGAGAGACATCGGCACGAGCTTGTGAAGGGCGGCCCTTCCAGATGCGTTTTGTCCCTACAGCATTCTTGAATTGCTATGATCCTTTAGAGTTTAAAAAGCACATTACATTATAGGTTAATGAGATCAAAGTTTCAGTTCTTGGAAACAATCTTAGAACTACTACAATTCTGTAGCTTCCCAAATATAATATAAATTATTTACACTACTATTTTGCTGTTATTTAATTATGTAATTGCCATTTTATGCATCTCATTAGTTTTTGCTTGCTTCACAGCCATAATTAAACCCCATTCATGCTTAACTAAGGATGCACAATATTATCAAGAATTGTCCAATAATGGCTTTAAATTGAAATATCCGCATCGGCCCTATATGAAAAATTATGCTGATACGTCTTGCCGATATGAGGAATGACTCATGTGCTCAGGATGTGCCAGCGATTAGATCACATCAGCAGTTTAACTCATTCTTGAAGCAAAGTTTTACTTGAATGATTAGATTCACTGTTTTGGATCGCTGCAATTAATCAGAGAATTATGGACAGAATGACGTGTTTTAATTCGGTAGGGGGCGCTGTTGGGCTACTCATAATAAAATGAAAGTAAAATACACAAATAACACTTATGGCCCTGTCATGCACCTGCCGCAGTGTTTATTGTTTTAGCCTGACGCAGTTATCATTTTCACGTCCTGCGCCACGTTGTTAAAACAGCAATGCATTTGCACCCATCTGTACACCTGTGGGTGTGCTGGTCTGAAAACGAGGTGCTATTAAGGCAACAACTTTTTTTTTGTTATTTAAAGAGCACGTTAGTAATATGCGGCTATAGGTAGGTGCACAATGCACATACTGGTGCATCTCAATAAATTACGATGTTGTGGAAAAGTTCATTTATTTCAGTAATTCAACTCAAATTGTGAAACTCGTGTATTAAATAAATTCAGTGCACACAGACTGAAGTGGTTTAAGTCTTTGGTTTTTTTAATTGTGATGATTTTGGCTCACATTTAACAAAAACCCAAAATTCACTAGCTCAACAAATTAGAATACTTCATAAGACCAATTAAAAAACATTTTTAGTGAATTGTTGGCCTTCTGGAAAGTATGTTCATTTGCTGTATATGTACTCAGTACTTGGTAGGGGCTCCTTTTGCTTTAATTACTGCCTCAATTTGGTGTGGCATGGAGGTGATCAGTCTGTGGCACTGCTGAGGTGGTATGGAAGCCCAGGTTTCTTTGACAGTGGCCTTCAGCTCATCAGCATTTTTTGGTCTCTTGTTTCTCATTTTCCTCTTGACAATACCCCATAGATTCTCTGTGGGGTTCAAGTCTAGTGAGTTTGCTGGCCAGTCAAGGACACCAACACCATGGTCATTTAACCAACTTTTGCTGCTTTTGGCAGTGTGGGCAGGTGCCAAATCCTGCTGGAAAATGAAGCATCTTTAAAAAGCTGGTCAGCAGAAGGAAGCATGAAGTGCTCTAAAATTTCTTGGTAAACGGGTGCAGTGACACTGGTTTTCAAAAAACACAGTGGACCAACACCAGCAGATGACATTGCACCCCAAATCATCACAGACTGTGGAAACTTAACACTGGACTTCAAGCAACTTGGGCTATGAGCTTCTCCACCCTTCCTCCAGACTCTAGGACCTTGGTTTCCAAATAAAATACAAAAGTTGCTCTAATCTGAAAAGAGGACTTTGGACCACAGGGCAACAGTCCATTTCTTCTTCTCCTTAGCGCAGGTAAGACGCCTCTGACGTTGTCTGTGGTTCAGGAGCAGCTTAACAAGAGGAATACGACAACTGTAGCCAAATTCCTTGACGTGTCTGTGTGTGGTGGCTCTTGATGCCTTGACCCCAGCAAGTTCACCCAAATTCTTGAATCGATTTTGCTTGACAGGCCTCTCAAGGCTGTGGTTCTCTCGGTTGGTTGTGCATCTTTTTCTTCCACTCAACTTTCTGTTAACATGCTTGGATGCAGCACTCTGTGAACAGCCAGCTTCTTTGGCAATGAATGTTTGTGTCTTACCCTCCTTGTGAAGGGTGTCAATGAGCTTTAATTGCTCAAGTCAGATCAGCTGTCGTCCCCATGATTGTGTAGCCTAGTGAACCAAATTGACAGACCATTTTAAAGGCTCAGGAAACATTTGCAGGTGTTTTGAGTTGATTAGCTGACTGGCATGTCACCATATTCTAATTTGTTGAGATAGTGAATCGTGGGTTTTTGTTAAATGTGAGCCAAAATCATCACAATTAAAAGAACCAAAGACTTAAACTAGTTAAGTCTGTGTGCACTGAATTTATTTAATACACGAGTTTCACAATTTAAGCTGAATTACTGCAACAAATGAACTTTTCCACGACATTCTAATTTATTGAGATGCACCTGTACACTCTGCTTATTACACACACAGGGATGCACAGCAGCACACAAACATGCCAGATATTAAAAATAAAAGGATTACAAATGTAAAACATTATTATTGTGTACATAAATATAAAAATGCCTACATGTTGTAATGTATAGTCAATCGCTTTCTTACACAAGCTGTTTTTTTTGGTTTCACTTTTGCTTTCGAAAGCGATCACATTAAGCAAGGAGGGGAGAGGATGGAAAGGGGTGTACAGTATCTCATTTGAGGGGGCTCGTTCTTGTAAATACTGCTGTGTAAATAGCAAATCCGCCATGGCGCGAGCGCAACTGGCTCTTAAAGGGAATAGGAGATGAGACTTTGATTGGTTTAATGCATGTTACGCCCAAAACACACCCATGACTCATTAAGAGAATAGGGACAAACCTTTTAGACAAAGCGCTGGGCGTGCAGAGCATTTTTCCCCATCCTTAAAATAGCAAAAGTGGATTCACACACACCCTAAGTGCACCTGCGGCGTGCGCTTTAGACCATACGCTTAGATTGTTTCTGATTAAATAAAACAGTAAGTGATGTCATGAAATCATTAGTATGTTTTGATTTAAAGGTCAAAGGTTATATAAAGGGTCGGAATTATATAAAATAATTTTATATATACTAATTTATTCATTAATGTGTAATATGTAACATTTTTTTAAACAAATTATGAGGTCTAAAATATTTGCAGAATTTTTTTAACTCTTTTGTTTTAGACCATCTACAAATGTGACCCTGGACCACAAAACCAGTCTTAAGTATCACGGGTATATTTGTAGCAATAGCTACAAATGAGTCAAAATTACTGATTTTTCTTTTATGCCAAAAATCATTAGGATATTAGGTAAAGTTCATGTTCCATGAAGATATTTTGTAAATTTCCTACTGTAAATATATTAAAACTTAATTTTTGTTTAGTAATATGCATTGCTAAGAACTTCATTTGGACAACTTTAAATGCAATTTTCTCAATATTTAGATTTTTTTTTTTTTGCACCCTCAGATTCCAGACCTTAAATAGTTGTACCTCAACCAAATGTTGTCCTATCCTAACAAATACATCAGTGGAAAGCTTTTTTAATCAGCTTTCAGGTGAATACTTCTAGCTCAATTTCATAAAATTGACCCTTATGACTGGTTTTGTGGTCCAGGGTCACAAATGTTAAAAAATAAAATGTTACCACTGCAAAAAAAAAAAAATACAGCGACTGATATATAGTTTATTTATTTTTTTTTTAAAAGCTTCAGTGTACAGTCATTATAAAAGAATTTCATTATTGTTTAACTAACAAATAAGTTTTTGTTTAAAAAAAAAATTGCTTATAATTTCTGCACAGAAGAAACGTATGAATAGGTATATATCTGTATTAGCATCAGCTATCGGCCAAAATTAGTTGAAAAATATCAGCATATCGGATATTGGCATTTTTTTTTAACTAATTAATTGTTTTTCCATCTTTTCAGAATTAACTGATTTGTGTTGATTACAAACTATTTGAATAAATATATAAAAATGTAATTAAATAAAATCAATTAGATGCAAATAGTAATAAACTACCATGTTTTATTGTATTTTTTTAATTTAGAAATATACTAGCTATATCTTTTTTTTTGACAAATTATACATTTCATTTGATTATTAGATATAAAAAGTAAGTTTTCACAAAATACAACTTAAATGTCCCTTTAAAAAAAAGTAAATGTGGATTTATGTAACTTGAATAAAAGAATTGAAGACAATATTTTGCTAAAAATGATCCAATGTCACTTTAATGAATCTGTGAATAATTTTTTTAACCAGTTTACTGAATTAAACAATTCTGTCAAACTACTATTTTGCTATTCTATTTGAAATTACAGTATATCTTGGTAAATATATTATAACTTGAATGAGATAAAATACTTTTTTTAGTAGTTAATCTAGTCAAACTAATATTTTGCCACGCTATTTAAAATATCTTGATCAATATATTAGCTATATTACATTTTTCAGAAATGATATATTTTATTTGATTATTAGATTGTGTATTTATCTAGCAAAATAATTTTTAGGTTAGATGTGTTTTAAACAGACTACTGCATAACATTGATGCTCATTGCAAGTACTAATAAAAAAAAAACAAAACAAAAAAAAAAACAAAACTGAAGTGTTTTACCGATTTCATAGAGAAATCCTCATGAGAGCAGAACATTTGCCATCGCCGCCAGCAGACAAGATCTCGTGTCATTGCAGCGCTGCATTGACAAGTACAGTAAATGTTTATGAATACACGTTTTTCCGTGATAGATGGTTTCCTTCTGCGCTTTTTCATACGGTAACGTGTCACCTGTGTATGACTAAAGGGTTCATCAACGTTATGTAAACTGACAGAGATAGATGAAGCTTTCACAACACTAACGGAGGTGCTTTGGCATAATCCATCAAAATTAACTTCGCACTTCCCTTTTTAAATGGACCAAAGGGGTTTCATGCATTCGGCCTGTTTTCTCACCTAATTTGGAGGACACCTTTCATGCTTTACAGCATGCATTTAACAATTTACATGAACAAACCTGCCCAACAGTGACCCCATTTGCAAGTGCATCTAAACGCTTTAGAAAAACCGTACCTTATTTCTTAAACGGTCACAGAAAAATGCATTTGTTGGAATGAAGTGCCGCTGTCGTGTTTCCGGCGGGAGGGATCGAACTGCTCAAGGGAGGAGAAGAGACTCAAATCTGCATTTCATTTCTGGACGACCTCCAAAAAGATGCAACCTGCCGTCGGCCTGAGAGGAGACAGAGGAAGATGGGATTGTTACAGGCCTGAGGGACAGAGGGGAGAAAAAAAAAAAAAAAAAAAAAAAAAAAGATTAATAGTAATTTTGTCTTCACTAAACCTGTGAGAACTTACACCAGTGAAATTATCCATCATTCAAAATCATGTGAATCACCTTAATGATTCAAAATGTTTTTGGACTGCTGTTTTGGACCATATACTCACACTTTCTCTCTCTTTAATTGCTCATATTACTTTCAATGTCCTGATTTGATTTTTGTTTTTTTTTGTTGTTGTTGTTACAAACTCTTAACCAGGATTATTATATTATTAGTTTTAGTCTAAAACTAAAAGAAACCATTTTCATTATTTGAAAAACTAAATAAACATTAACTTTAAAAAAATAAAATAAATAAATAAATAAATCAGATGGTTGCAATATTTTTTTATTTACACTACCAGTTTTTTAAGTCTCTTCTGCTTACCAAGCCTGCATTTATCTGGTCAAAAATACAGCAAAAGCAGTAATATTGTGAAATGTTTTTACTATTTAAAATAACTGCTTTCTATTAGAATATATTTTAAAATGTAATTTATTTCTGTGATCAAATCCTGAATTTTCAGCATCATTACTCCAGTCTTCAGTGTTACTACAGTGTTCCTTCAGAAATCATTCTAATATGCTGATTTGCTGTTCAAGAAACTATTTTTATGACTGTTATTCTCAATATTTAAAGCAGTTGAGTACATTTTTTCATTGTTTGATGAATAGAAAGATCCAAAGCATCAGCATCACCATTTACCTGAAATAAAAAGCTTTCGAACTCCGGTCCTGGAGAGCCGCAGCCCTGCAGAGTTCAGCTCCAACCCTAATTAAAACTCACCTGCCTGTAGCTTTCTAGTGACCCTTCAGACCTTGATTAGCTTGTTCAGGTGGGTTTAATTAGGGTTGAAGCAAAACTATGCAGGGCTGCGGCTCTCCAGGACCGACGTTCGCCACCCCTGCACTATACCATTCAAAAGCTTGGAGTTAATATAATTTTTTGGGGAAAGAAATTATAGAAATGAATACTTTTATTTAGCAAGGATGCTTTAAATTGATCAAAAGTGATGATAAAGACATTTATAATGTTACAAAAGATTTCTTTTTCAGATTATTGCTGTTCTTCTGAACTTTCTATTCATTAAAGAAAAAGTCTATTTCGCTAATAATAATAATAACAAGAATAAATCTTTTTTGGGCAGCAAATCAGAATATTAAAATGATTTCTGAAGGATCATGTGACTGGAGTAATGATGCTAAAAATTCAGCTTTGATCACAGGAATAAATAATATTTTAAAATATATTCAAAAAGAAAACAGCTATTTTAAATAGCAAAAATATTTATGAATTTTACTGTTTTGCTGTAATAAAAAAAAATATAGGCTTGGTGAGCAAAAGAAAACATTACAAATCTTACTGTTCAAAAATTTTTGACTGGTATTGTAGTTTAACTTGATTTATTTAAATAACTAAACCTAAAATTTAAAAACAAAACTACAAAAACAAACAAATAAACTTTTAAAAAACAACACACAACAAAATTACTAAATTAAAACTAAAAACTACTAGAATATTATCTACACATTTTGAAATTTTGGTCTGAAAGTTTACTAAAGCTACTCTAAATAATATTTTTCTAATGAATGTATTTTTGTTATTATGATAATTCAAAGTCAACCTTAAACTTTTATCTGTCACCAGTCCTCTCAGTGGGCCATTTAAGTTTACTTTAAAATAAATCCTAATGTATTCATGGTCAGTGTTGGGGGTAACGCATTACAAGTAACGCAAGTTATGTAATATTATTACTTTTTCCAAGTAACTAGTAAAGTAACGCATTACTTTTTAATTGACAAGAAAATATCTGAGTTACTGTTTTCAAATAAGTAACGCCAGATACTTTTCCCCCCATTTATTGATTAAAAGTTCTCCTGTCCCCATGTTGAGAGAAATCGGGAGTAAGATGTTAGTTCTAGAATAAATGTGAAACATGCATTAATTCATCCCACTCACAAAAAACAGATTCAGTATTCCTCAAAATGAATAAAAACAGCGAAATTCAACTCAGGATATGACGCAAACCTGCAATAATTAAATATGTTAAATAATACAGATATCTTTTAAGCATTTAATCCCATTTTATTAACCAATGTCTTTGCTGTCGACCTTCAATGACCCAATTCAACCATACTAATAAGCAAAAATTACTCAAGATAATCTAACATTTGTTTTCCTTTTTTATATTGCTGAAGAGTTGATCTTTTTTCTTCTGTGGTCTACTGCACAGACGTGAATTTACTTTTCTCAAAGCCTGAGGCTTTTGGTGTGAAAAGGCTTTTACATTTGCCAAAAATAGAGCTTTTTAATATTAAAAACAAACAAGCAAGCCCTGCCCAGATTTAAAAAATAAAGCAAAAGTAATGTAACACATTACTTTCCATAAAAAGTAACTAAGTAACATAATTAGTTACTTTTTTAGGGAGTAACTCAATATTGTAATGCATTACTTTTAAAAGTAACTTTCCCCAACACTGATCATGACAAACTATATATCGTTGGAAAGGTCTAAGACTCCTATATAGATATTTTACCACTGTTATTTGCTACAACAGATCAATTTATAACAAGATTGCTCCTCAAAAATCTTTTGACCTTTGTCACAAAAATGTTTTTTTCATTGCCTTTTTCCCTATCATGTTTTAGAGATCATAATGAAGTATATATCTGAAAGCTTAAAACCTCAAAATGAATCCTGTGAAAGACAGTTTTAAAATAGGACACTGCATTACCTTGGAAATGGTACTTTACAATCATATTACAAAATGTATTAGTTCGTGAATTATAATCATTTAAGTTTGGGTCACGTCTATGTTCAAAAATGGGGGTGGCAGTTAAAGGGTTAAACAGCTTTTGATTGCGTGATTAAAACAGCCATTTATTTCCTTAAAAATGAGTAAATAGCACAATATGATCAGTAACATTTATTAAACAAGGTGAAATTTCACAAGCACCAAAATTATCCTGATGTTATTCCTGAAGAGAAGCAACAATAGACTGTAATGAGATTTTTAACATGAATTAACTTAATGTGATTCATATTTTTCAGTCTTACATAACGAAACAAGAATGAGTTCTGTTGTAGCACTAATAAACCTAACACATTGTAACTCATTAATAAATGTGTTTGAACAGTTTGTTTAAATCGTGTTCATTTATCCATATTTAAACCAACTGATTGAATTGAATTAATTTCACATTTAACATTTTTATGCTGATTAGTTATTTATGCTGATTGAGTGTAAAATGATCTTAATTTACTTTAAAAGTATGTATAGTTTCTTGCTCAATATTAAAAAATCTAATCTAGTTCTAATTACACGTTTTTTTTTTTTTCACAGTATATGCTAATTGTAGCTTTTAATTTTGTCTTTAGTAAACAGGTGATCTGATAAGAAATGTATGAGGTTTTATTGAGATCTTTGATCGTTGATTGAAAGCAAAGAAACTTCAGAAGAGACGTTTTTTTTCTCAATTGCTGTCGATGAGAGCACAGCTGAGATATGAAGCTTTCCTCTATGATTTTTCATTCCTCTAGTCGGGGAATGGGAATCATCGAAAGTTCAGAGGATCAGAAATGTGTGAGTGTTGAGAGTCAAGCGCAGGTTTTTAATCAGAAGCTTTGTTGTGGCAGATGGCCTTTGCTTTGACGGTCTCCTGGCCTCCCACACACCAACACATACATTATTCTTAACCATCAGCCCACTGCGGAGTCCCAGAGTTCCACGGCACCGAGAGACGCCACAGACAGTCATGCTGAGCGAAAGAGAGCTTTGGGGTATGTTTACACGACAATGATATGCTGAAAATAGAAAAGGTTTTCCTTGGCGTTTTTGACAAATTTTGCGTACAGATGACAACACTGTCAAAATGATCCCCGTTCACACGGATCCGCTGTATTAAAATGCTGAATTATACACATCAGACCAGTAGTTCACAATGTCACTTTGTAAAGAAACACAACACTTCTGCACACATATGCACTCATACACACAGAACATGTAATATGCATGCATATCACATCACCGTTTTCACAAATGTGACCCTGGACCACAAAACCAGTCGCACGGGTATATTTGTAGCAATAGGCAACAATACATTGTATGGGTCAAAATGATTGATTTTTCTTTTATGCCAAAATCATTAGGATATTAAGTGAAGATCATGTTCCATGAAGATATTTTGTAAATTTCCTACCATAAATATATCACAACATAATTTTTGATAGGTAATATGCATTGCTAAGAACTTCATTTGGACAACTTTAAAGGCCATTTTCTCAATATTTTGATTTTTTTGCACCATTAGATTCCAGATTTTCAAATAGTTGTATTTTGAACAAATATTGTCATATGCTAACAAACCATACATCAATAGAAAACTTGTGACATGCTAGTAACTTTCTAATCATGCTAATCATGTTAGAAACATGCTAGCAACTTGATAACCATGCTAGTAACAACTTGTTAATCATGCTAACAACATGCTAGCATCATGCTAGTAACATGCTAACAATATGCTAGTAATATGCTAATCATGATATAAACTATCTAGTAACATGCTAATAATGTACAAAAAAATGCTAGTAACTTGTTAATCATGTTAGTAACATGCTAGTAACTTGGTAATCATGCTAACAGCATTCTAAAAACATACCTATCATGTTAGAGACATGATAGCAACAAGCTAATAACTTACTAATCATGCTAACAACATGCTAATCATGCTAGAAACATGTTAGTAACATGCTAACAATATGCTAGTAATATGCTAATCATGATATAAACTATCTAGTAAAATGCTAATAACGTTAGAATAATGCTAGTAACTTGCTAATCATGTTAACATTTTAAAAACAAACCTATCATGTTAGAAACATGATAGCAACATCGTAATATGCAACATAGTAATATGCTAATCATGATATAAACTATCTAGTAACATGCTAATAATGTTAGAATAATGCTAATAACTTACTAATCCTGCTTACAACATGCTAATTACGCGATCAACATGCTAGCAATATGCTAGTAATATGTTAATCATGATATAAACTATCTAGTAACATGCTAATGTCAGAATAATGTTAGTAACATGGTAGTAACTTGACAATCATGCTAACAACATTCTAAAAACATACCTATCATGTTAGAAACATGATAGCAACATGCTAATAACAATCATGCTAACAACATGCTAATCATGCTAGTAACATGCTAGCAATATGCTAACAAAATGCTAATCATGATATAAACTATCTAGTAACATGCTATTAATGTTAGAATAATGCTAATAATTTGCTAATCATGTTAGTAACATGCTAGTAACTTGGCAATTATACTAACAACATTCTAAAAACATACATATGTTAGAAACATGATAGCAACATTTTAATAACTTGCTAATCATGCTAACAACATGTTAACCATTCTAGAAACATAAGTAATATGTATATCATAAATGAGGTGTTACCCCACACACGGGGTAAAAGGCTCACCAGCATGAGGTAAAAGGCACACAGTACTGATACAAATACTTTAGCTAAAATAATGTTTGTTTGTTTTTTTAAGTAATGTTTAAGTAAATACTTGTTTAGCAAAGTCTGTACTATTTTCTGCCTATTCTGAAAAATAAAATAATTATTTTGTTCAATAAATATAGTCATTAAAATGTTAATATAAAAAAAATATTTTTTTAAAATACAGAAAATCATTTAAAAAAGTAAAGATTCTGAAAACATTGAAGATCCTGTGATAATTTAGTATAGATGTACAGTAGTAATAAATTATATTTTACCATGGGTACCATGGGTGCAGCAGGCGCAATGATATTACGCAACGCCTGAAAATAGTCTCCGTGTGCAAGCAGGTGGTCATGTTGGTTATGTTGATGGAAGTTAGCCTGTTTTTTAGGCGCTGCGTAATATCATTGTGCCTGCTGCACCCATGGTACAGCATCAAAGTTCATTGATTATTACGCTGAGAATGAGAGTATTGCTCCTAGCCATATCGGTCTAAAAAATTGCAACTTTTCATTTTCCGTCGGTCTTAGTACACAACGTAACTACAGAAGCAAATCGAAACTCTTTGGTCATTTTTGAACGAGATGCTAACGGTCTAATCTGATTCAATGATCTTTGCTAAGCTATGCTAAAAGTGCTACCGCCAGACCCGGAGATCGGCTGAATGGATTCAAAAACAGTAAAACTCAACTGTTTAACTGTAGGGGAGTTGGAAAATGAGCCTATTTTCAAAAAAAGTAAAGTGTTTCTTTAATTATTTTGCCTTTTTGCCCCAAAAGCAGGGGCATTTTTATCCCAAATACCATACTTTTACATATTCTTTTTATTTAAAAACTGCTGATTTAATTATCTTAAACAAAACTGAAAATCAAGACATTTGTCTCATATGCATCAATTAAGCAATTCTAATTTGCTACTTAAATCTACAACATTTTAAAAAACATCAAATGTTAGACCAAGTAAGCACAGAATCAACTCTGCGCTGCAGCCCGCGATCACGTCAAGGATCAGACAAATAGTGGTTTAGAGGAAAATAATATCAAAGGTCCCTTTAACCCCATTCTACTCTATTGTTTAAAAAAAAAAAACTTTTCAATTTGAATATACTTTAAAATATATTCCTGTGATCAAATCTAAATTTTCAGCATCATTACTCCAGTCTTTTTTGCGGAAATGGTGGTACATTTTACAGGCTTTCTTTGACAAACAGAAAGTTTAAAAGAACAGCCTTTCGTTTTTTAAATAGAAATCTTTTGCAACATTATAGATGTATTTACTGTCGGAAGTGTACATGCTTAACATGTTGTACTTTCTTTCTTGAACGCACGGCACACTTCTGCAGCTGGAGATTGATTCGTAATAGCCACTTTTCAAGGCTAAGACATTTGTCTGTGTGAAAAGACATAATGGATGCTTGATCTTAATGAGGCACACAACGCCTACAACCTGTCCTTACTTGAACCACACAAACCAGAACGAAAATTGATGCAGTTCACAAACTACACAGAAAACACACACACACACACACACACACACACACACAGACAGAAACGCTCCAGCAAATATTGTTAGTAATTCTCTCACTGGGAGAAAAAAAAAAAGAAAAAAAAATCAAAAGAGATCAAAGAGATCAAACAGAGTGAGTCGCTACACTGACAGCTGACAAGCATCATAATGATCTTGAGTCGGCATCATAAAATCTGAGTTGTGATCACTCGTGTCCAATCTGAAAGGTTTGTGAGACTTCTTGTTGATGTGGAGTTGTCTAATTTGGTCCATCTTAGAGCATTCAGGTTCAATAAAACTAGATTTAAAGCAACAAAACAGACTCTAAATAACATGAGTTTCGTCAAAAAGCTCAGAAGGCTGTCATGTATTATACAGCCCCTCAAGGATTTTGCAGGACTTTTTTCTGATTTTTGTAAAAAGAAAACAATGCAGAGTTTACTTAATTTTGCACTACATTCTGAGGGACTGATGGTATTAAAAAAGTCATGTTAAGTAATGTTAGGCATTTCACACCTTTAACAATGAAATTAATTTAACTCCAAAAAATAAATGCATTTTATGGAAGCCCTTTTCTGAATATATATATAAAGGTAATTTAGAGTTATATAGTCAGATTTGTGAAATATAAACAAGTAATTTTGGAAAACAAGTCGCAATTACCTCTTTATTTTTATAAAACAATTGTGAGATGTAAACAGAACTGTGAGGGAGAAAACTTAAAATTGTTAGATATAAATGCAGGATTCTGAGAAAAAAGTAAAAATTAAGAAACATAAATGAAGAATTTAGAAAATAATCAAAATTGCATGACAAATGCTGAATGAAGAAAAAGTCAAATTTGTGAGATATAATGTAAATACAGAATTCTGAGAAAAAGAAACTAAAAATGGTCAGATATAAATATTTTTTATAACAAAATTGCAAGGTATAAATGCAGATTTGTGAAGAAAAAAAGCATATTTGTGAGATGTAAATGCAGAATTTAGGAAATATCAGAATTGCATAATCCATAATTATGAGCAAAAACAAATGAAATGAAATTTTAAAAAAAAAACAATAAAAATTGCTAGATATAAATACAGAATTCTGAGAAAAAAAAGTCAAAATTGTGAGATATAAATGCAGAATTTAGGAAATATCAGAACTGCATGACATTAATGCATAATTATGAGGAAAATCAATAAAAATTGTTAAATATAAATGCAGAATTCTGAGAAAAAAGTAAAAATTGTAAGATAAATGCAGAATTTAGAAAATATCAGAATTACATGTTCTTTGAAACCACAATAATGGGGAAGATTGCTGACATCATAGCAATGGTCCAGAAGACAGTCACTGACACCCTCCACAAAGAGGTTAAGTCACAGTAGGTCATTAATGAAAGGGGTGGCTGTTTACAGAGTGCCGTTTCAAAGCATATTTAAGTTGACTGGAAGGAAGAAATTGGGTAGGAAAGGGTGCACAAACAACAGCGATGGCCGCAAGCTTGAAAGCAGATTAAAACACTTGGGAGAGCTTCACAAGGAGTGGAATGAAGCCGGAGTCAGTGCATCAAGAGTCAAAAGGGCTACCAAGCCACTTCTGAAACAGAAACAACGTCAGAAGCATCTTACCTGGGCTAAGGAGAAAATGAACTGGACTGTTCCTCAGTGGTCCAAAGTCCTCTTTTCAGATAAAAGTAAATTTTGCATTTCATGTTGAAATCATGATCCCAGAGTCTGGAGGAAGACTGGAGAGGCACAGAATCCAAGCTGCTTCAAGTCCAGTGTGAAGTTTCTGAAGTCAGTGATGATTTGGGGTGTCGTGACATCTGCTGGTGTTGGTCCACTGCGCTTTATCAAGTGCAAAGTCAATGCAGCCGTCTACAGGGAGATTTTGGATCATTTTATGCTTCCATCTGCTGACAAGCTTTATGGAGACGCTGATTTCCTTTTCCAGCAGGACTTTAGCACTTGCCCACAGTGCCAAAACCACTTCTAAGTAAGTGGTTTGTAGACCATGATATTACTGTCCTTTATTGGCCAGCCAACATGCCTGACCTGAACTCCATTACGAATGGGATATTTTCAAGAATAAGATGAGAAACAGTCGATCCAACAATATACAGACGATCTGAAGGTTCAATAGTGCCTCAGCAGTGCCACAGGCTGATCACTTCCATGTCACACTTTACTGATGCTGTCATTTGTGCTAGGAGCAAGGAGCAATTGAGTGTATAAATGAACATACTTCAAGGAACTTGAACTTTTCTGTTTTGCAAATCCGTTTTTTAATTGATCTTAGAAAATATTCTGATATTTTGCGATACTGGATTTTTGACTTTCATGAGCTGTAAGCTCTTTTTTGTCCTGAGGTCCATTTTTTTCATGAGCCGTAAGCTCTAATCATCAAAATGAAAACAAAAAATTTTCAGAAATGTTTTACTTTACATGCAATGAATCTACAATATATGCAATTTTCAGTTTTTCAAATAAGTTACAGACCAAAAAATGAACTTTTTCACAATATTCAAATTTTTTGAGATGCACCTGTAAATGAAGAATTCTGGGGTCTTTGTATGGAAGCAGCATCATCTGCGATTAAAGATGTAATAACTCCTACTGCAATCTTTTAATCAATATTGGTTTACATATCAGCCTCACTGGAAAACTCCCTCATGAACCATCACTGCCCACCTTTTCCTGAGGTCGATTTTTTCATGAGCTGTAAGCTCTAATAATCAAAATGAAAACAAAAAAAACTTCAGAAATGTTTTACTTTACATGCAATAAATCTAGAATATATGAAAGTTTCAGTTTTCGAAATAAGTTACAAACAAAAAATAAAGATAGATAAATATCAGAAATATCAGAATTGCATGGCATAAATGCATAATTATGAGGAAAAAAGTAAAAATTGAGAGATATAAATGAAGAATTCTGAGGGGAAAAGTCAAAATTGTGAGATAAACATGCAGAATTTAGGAAATATCAGAACTGCATGATTGCAGATGCAAAATTCTGAGAAAAAAATAAATACTGAAAGATAAATGCAGAATTCTAAGAAAAAAGTGAAAATTGTTAGATATAAAAGCAGAATTTAGAAAATATAATAATTGCAAGATACAAATGCAGAATTCCGAGAAAAAAAGTATAAATTGCAGAATACAAATGAAGAATTGGATGAAAAAAGTTAATAAAAGCAGAATTGTGAGGGGAAAATGAGATATAAACTGAAAACTGTGAAATATAAACCTGGAATAGCAATGCAACAAAAAAATAGGAAGAAAATAAAGATGCTTAATTGTGCAACTCACAACACATCCAAAGAGCCATCATTTTGGACAGTAAGAGAACAGATGAGCTAAGAAAGCACTGTATTACTAATATACAAGAGGTAATCACACATACTGAATGCAATGTGCAACATCACACACAATTCTACACCTTTACTGAGAAACACCCCCAAAACATTTGGCATTAGGATCCAAACTGACTCGGAGTTCACTCATCTGCAATGCGTTACTGCTGCCACTACAGTATTCAGAGTTGCTGCAGGATTTTTAAGCTCAAATTTAAGACTTTTTAAGACCTTTTTTAAGACATGCACAAATAAAATTAATACCATATGAGCAGGGTAGGGCAATGTTTATGGTTAAATATTAAACTGTAAAATGACTGTAAACTTGTAAAATCATACACTTCACATTTCTTTGAAGTACCAATCTAAAAAAAAAAAAAAAAAATTACTTATATGAATTTAAACAATTATTATCAATAAATTGTTATATTAATTTAAAAAACATACAAATACATGTTAGTGTTCAGATTTTTGTGATGAATTATATTCTTAATGATCCACCAGTTCACATTTACAGCTCTGCATGTTTGCAGGGTAAAAACATGGGTCGCTTTTCGCTTTGGTCTGAACAAAAACAACCCCATTACTATGTTCCTGCAATACAGGAGGCTGCAGTTCTAGAACCCTCTAGCAATTCCATTCCAACAAAGAAACATCAAACAGACGCAAAGACTAGATCCATGGAAACTATTAATTTTTTTATCTTTTCATCTTATTTTTAATGTAAAAGCTGGCATAAACTTGAGTGTTTGAGGGGGTGTCAGCAATCTCCATTCATTGTGCTGCTGGATGTTGTAAATTAGTATTTGTATTCAAATAATTTTAAATTTATTAAAGTACTAATCATCACACTAATTTGTACGGCAACTGTTTTACGGTTTACTGCACGTTGTTAAGTGGGTCACACATCAGACATGAAGCGCTGCGGCTAATGAACTTAAGTCTAGGATATATTGAAATAAATTAGCTTAAATATTTCAAGAGGATTACCCAGGGGGAAAAGTTTAGGGTTAGGACAATAATTAAGTGTATACATTTAAACAACTACATACAGTATTTCCTTAAAGAGGTCATCGGATCCTAAGTTCACTTTTACATGTTGTTTGAACATTAATGTGTGTTGTCAGTGTATGTACAAATCTACCCTATAATGATAAAGATCCATGCAGTGTTTTTTTTTTTTTTTATTAATCCGTAAAAAATAATATCCTCTTTTTCAAATCGAGCTATTCTCAGATGCCTGTCGTTGTTGCGTCACACCCGCAAAGGCTGCTCCCACGATAGTTGATTGACATGAGCGTCTTACCTCAGATCAGCTGTAACAGTCCGACCTCCATTGTTTCGATGTTGGAGCAGGGATGTAAGTTAGACAAGAATATCTCTGATTGAGCGATTGAGGTGTTGTGTTGCTGGATGTAATAATGAACATAGTGGTCGTCATTTACTCCCGACATCTGAGCAGCTGAAGATGCAGTGGATTACGTTTGTTTGTGAAGGGAATGCGCCTCCCGATCTACATAAATGCGTCTATTTTCGTGCAAATCATTCATGATCCAGCTTCACTTACAGCAGAAGCAAGTTTTTTTTTTTATGAATCTTTGCGATCGCCTTTCCTAATAAAGTGCTAGTTAGCAAGTTTAGCAGCTAAACATGGCTAAATGCGGCTAAAGTAAACAGGCTTGTCTCTCCACAGAGAGAAGAGAGGGGCGGGGCAATCAGAGCTCATTAACATTTAAAGCAGCCTTGACCAGAATAAGATGATTTAGAAAAGGGAGTTGTTTTACACAACCACTGGGATTTTTTAACCGAGGTACATTATAGACTTTTCATTAAGACCCCTTTAGGGGTCATCGGATGCCCATTTTCCACAAGTTGTGTAAAACACCACCCTTTTTACCTCGTCAAAATGAGCTCTGCAAAAATCATCCCATTCTGATGGAATGTTCCTTTAAATGCAAATGAGCTCTGCTCGCCCCGCCACTCCATCTGCTCTGAGAGATTGTTTACTTTAGCCACATTTAGCGTGTTTAGCTGCAAAACTTGCCAACTAGCACATTATTAGGAAAGGTGATTGCAGAGATTCATTAAAAAACCCTTATACTCACTTCTGCTGTAGGTGAAGCTGGATCACGAATGATTAAAGCGAACATAGACACATTTATGTAGATCGGGAGGCGCATTCCCTTCACAAACAAATGTAATCCACTACATCTTCAGCGGCTCAGATGTCGGGAGTAAATGACAACCACTATGTTCATTATTACATCCAGCAACACAACACCTCAATCGCTCAATCAGAGATATTCTTGTCTAACTTACATCCCTGCTCTGGCATCAAAACAATGGAGGTTGGACTGTTACAGCTGATCTGAGGTAAGACGCTCATGTCAATCAACTATCGTGGGAGCGGCCTCTGTGAGTGTGACGCCACAACGACAGGCATCTGAGAACGGCTCGATTTGAAAAAGGGGATATTATTTTTGCAGATTAATTAAAAACCACTGCATGGATTTTTATCATTATAGGGTAGATTTGTACATCTGCATGTACATCTAAACATGTAAAAGTGAACTTAACATCCAATGACCCCTTTAAAAAATAATAATATACAGAATTGAATAGCAAGTGCTATAAAAAGTATGAGCTGTTAATGCATACATAAAACAAATAAATAAATAAAATTAAAAATAAAAAAACAACAAAAAAAAAAATACAGGGTCCTAGAAAAGCGGCCTTGAAACTACAGCCTGTATCGTAAGAATACCCTACTCAAAACAGGCTTATTGAAAATGCACATTCAATCTCTGCCATCAGATGGCGCATTCGGAACTGCAGACATGTGTTTCCCCGGTAACAGCAGGACACAAAGCAGCTCAGCACCAGACTTTGAACGTGCAGCGCTCATGTTTATTTAACGAAATCATAGCCTGTTGAAGTTTAATCGTCACACTAAGCTGTATCGCAATTGTGGTCTTTCCGTGCCTAAAATTTAAGACCTCTTAATCGTAATTAAGACCTCCTTGTACAAATTATGACTTTTTAAGGACTCGCAGGAACCCTGGTATTTATTCTATTTTTAACATGCACAACACCCCAGGCGAGTTTTAACAGAGCTCCTCCCTCAAGGGGAGCCTCCGAGGTTAGAGAAAAATTGATAGTGACAGGATCCTGAGTCAAGAAGCTGTTCAGTTCAAATGGAAGTCAGTGGAGGAGATGATTCAGTACTGCTTTTGTCTGCAAACAGAAGAATAACTAACTGAACGTTTGCTAATCAACACGTTTGGTACAGCTGAACGTTTAATTTGGAGTTTTGCAAGTTTGCACTACAGATTCAATTCTTTAAATCTTATTCACAAATGAAAACGGTTATAAAACCAAAAAATGCAAAAGGGAAAAGATTTGAAATTTGCCCCCACCCCCATATAAATCACCAATCACAATCACATGATTCTAGGTTATTTTTCGAGAGCAAAGAAAGCGATATTGATGAAATCCAAATGATTATTGCATACTGATCATAGTCTAAAGATCTTTTAAAAAAAGACATCAGAGAAAGATGATCTTGGAAGCAGCATCATCTGCTATTAAAGATGTGGTAACTCCTACTGCAATCTTTTAATCAATATTGGTTTACATATCAGCCTCACTGGAAAACTCCCTCATGAACCATCACTGCCCACATTACAAAGTTGTGATGACGTTTTTTTTTCTGAGGTCCATTTTTTTGCACCAAAGCAGAAATATAATCATTATATAATCATTTTCAAGGCTGTATAATCCAATTTTCTTAGTCTTTTTTAGAGGTAGCTTCATGTGTCTGGATGTCCATATGCACACTGAAATTATATGCAGATGAACTCAAACAAACAAAGTGTTTTAAGTTCAGCTTTTGGTGGATGAGCTTCATTCACAATCCAGTGTTGTGGTTAACTAAATCTTACACTACTAAAACTAAAATTTAAACTATTAAAAATCAGTTTTGGTAACTGAAATAAAGCAGAAGTAAAATGTAACTGTTACGTAAAAAAAAAAAAAAACACTCAAAAATGATATAAATCACTAAAATTAAAACTCATATAAAGCTAAAAAAAAAGTACTAACTGAAATAAATATGGGTAAGTACTAAAATTACAAAAATCAAAACTTAAAGCTAAAAATAAATTTACTAATTGAAATAATAAAAGCATTACAATTAAATTAAAACAGATCAAAATAAATTAAAACTACACAAATTTACTGACTGTATTAAATAAGGTTAAGTACTAAATTACAGTAACTAAAACTGAAATAAAATAAAACTAAAAATACATTTACTATCTGAAGATTTAAAAAATTGTTAAATAAAAATGTAATAACTGTAATAAATAAGGTTATGTATTGCAATTACAAAAACTATAACTTAAAGCTAAAAATAAATTTAATGATTAAATTAAAAGAAAAAAAACTGAGAAAAAAAATAAATTAAAATTAAATTTACTGACTGTATTAAATAAGGATAAGTACTAAATTACAGAAATAATAATAATAAAAAAAACTTAAAATAAAGCTAAAAATATATTTACTAAATGCAATAAAATTTTAGGTACCAAAATGATTTAAACTAAGATTAAAAAAAAAAAAAAAAAAAAAAAATTAATACTAAAATAAAAAACTAAACTAAAACTTACCAATAACGTTAAAAATATATTTATTGATTGAAATAATAAAAGTATTACATTTACTTAAATTAAAACTGAGATAAAAAATAAACTAAACAGAAATTCATCACTGTATTAAATAAGGTTAAGTACTAAACTACAAAAACTAAAACTTAAAATAAAGCTAAAATATATTTACTAACTGAAATAAATGTGTAAGTACTAAAATTACTGAAACTAAAATAAAAAAAAGTTAAAGAAATGTAACAACTGTAATAAATAAGGTTGAGTACTAAAATAAAAACTAAAACTTACCAATAAAGCTAAAAATGTATTTACTGATTGAAATTAAAAAAGTATTACAATTTCTTAAAATTAAAGATAAAAAAAAAAAAATTAAATAAACAGAAATTTACTGACTGTATTAAATAAGGTTAAGTAATAAATTATAGTAACTAAAACTTAAAATAAAGCTAAAAATATATTTACTAACTGAAATTACTAAAATTACTAAAACTAATACTAAAAAAATAGTTACATAGAAATTAAATAAATAAGGTTATGTACTAAAATAAAAAGCTAAAACAATTATTTTAAAATAAATTTCCTGATTGAAATAAAAGTATTACATTTACTTAAATTAAAACTGAGATAAAAAAAATTAATTAAACAGAAATTCACTGACTGTATTAAATAAGGTTAAGTACTACATTACAGAAACAAAAACTGAACTCAAAATAAAGCTAATAAACAAAATCAAATAAAAATAGTCAAATAGAAATGTAATAACTTTAATAAATAAGGTTAAGTACGGAAATTAAAGCTAAAAATAAATTTACTTAAAGTTTAATTAGCAAAATGATTAAAACTAAAAATGAGAAAAATAAATCAAAGGTACAAAGACATTCACTAAATAAAATTAAATTTAAATACTACAGTTACTAAAACTAAAAGCTAAATAGAAATATTTAAACAAATGAATAAAATGACACGCACACAAAAAAATGACTATAATGCAAACTGAAAATATAAAAATAAAAGCTAGTAAACCACTAAATAAATAATTCCAAAATAACACTGGCACAATCTTGAGCAAACTTAAGCAGGATCTGTCAAGGGTAAGAGTTAAAAATCTGACGGTGTTAGTGCAAACACATTCTTTTTAGGATGAAATCTACATAAAGTTTTATATGCGACCCTCCTGCCGTGTAGGAACAATACTACTTAACCTACTTCCTACTGAAAGCGGCTGGATTTCTATTAAAGACTGGCTGTCACTTATGAAATCGGCGTGTGTGTGTTCTCATGCTCACACGTGGGCCTCTCCACACCTCCTCCGTGGACTGTTTGGATAAATCTCCACCACCTGCTGGCTCGTTCTCAGTAATGGGTGTATATTCTCTGGTGTCGTCTCTCTTGTAATCCCCCGCTCTTCCTCAGGGGCAGATCCGGCCGTCGCTTCACCCCTGGGATCTGGATTACCACCGTCAGGATTGCTGGAGAAACATTAGATTAATTGTGAAGCTCCAAAAAGTGGGACAGCTGCATATTTCATGTGCTGCCACGACGGCGTGAAGAATATCTCACTTTTCTCTTTCTGACTTCCTCTCTCTCCGTCTCGTCTGTACGCTCCCCCGGAGCTGCAGGCGTTTCTGAGGGAGGGAAAGAGTGAAGGAAAGGTTAGTGTGAAGGAGAGGAAAAAGCTGGAATGGCTTGATAAAATGATAGCGCTCTTCTCGCTATAGTAATCTGAGTGAATGGGTGCCGATCAAGTGTGGCACAGCACCTGCGGACGCTTTCCTGCTACTATTTTCCTTTTTGCTCTTTATCATGACTTGTGCAATCTATACATCTATGTCAGACTCAAGTGTGTGTGTGACACTTCTGATCCCGATCTTCTGATCCCAGTGTGTGCGGCGCAAGGGGACATATTTTTGAAATTGTAACTGGATACATTTAAAAAAAAATAATAGAATGTTGGATTTATTTAAAATGAACAGTGTTAAGTGTTTCCATCCAACTGGGTAAAGTAGTTCGTACAATCAGCAATTAAGCTGTATGATCTAAAGAAACTGCAATAAATGCAACAAACGCTCTATAAATAGGCTAAAACAGCAGGGAATTTGTTAATTGTGTATTGTTTACATGTTCACTTTACATGTTTTTATGTTGAACTGACATAAGATCAATTGGCGTAAGTATTTACAAGCGTTTAGGTGCTAAAAAACTTGTTCCTGAATTGTTTGCTGGAGTGGAAAAAGGTACTTTTGCCAGATATTGATTACAGAAAAACACTTAAAGGGATGGTTCACCCAAAAATGAAGATTCTGTCAGCATTTTGAATAGTATTTTCAATAGTATCTTAGAAGACAATGGCTACCGTCAACTGTTTGGTTACCTACATTCTTCAAAAATCCTCTTTAACCGAAGAAACAAACTCATATGAGTTTGGATCAACATGAGGATGAGTAAATGATGACAGACATAATTATTTTTGGGTGAACTATACCTTTAAATGCAGCTGATGCCAAACTAATTTAATGAAATGAAGTGTAAGTGTATTTTTCATGTTCTTCTCAAACAAAACAATTCGTGAAAATCCTTGGAAAATATATTCCGCCAAACGTTTTAAACATGCAAGTGGCAAACAGGAGAAAGAATTGCTAATCAAATTTGAATGTAACGAAGCAGAATTAAAACGAAATTCACAGAACTTTTATCTAGAAAAGCAAAGTTTATCTGTGTTGCCTTAAAGTCTTGATTGAAGGTTTTGAAAAACATTTCAGGGATAGAGAGAATGACAGATGATGAATAGAACGACAGAAAGAAAGAATGACAAAATGAATGAACAATTGATAGAACAACAGAACAATAGATAGAACGAAAGTTGGATAGAATGACAGAACTATAAAACAGTTAACTATAGGACAATTGATAAAATGATAAATGAACAGAACGATAGATTGATGGACAGAGACAGGTAGATAGAACAACAGAATGACAGCAATCAATTGATGGATAGATAATTAGATAGAAACCTAGACAGATGATAGATAGGTAGATAGAGAGCGAACAAAAGACAGCAAAAGAGCTATAGATAGAACGATGGATAGAATGATAAAATGATGGATAGGACCATAGAACAATTGATAGAATGACTGTTAGAATGACAGAAGGATGGATAGAACAATAGAATGACAGAACAATAGATCAATCAATTGATATATTTATCGATGGGTTGACAGAATGATAGAATGATAGACAGACAAAGAAAGACAGAATGACAGAACAATTGATAGAACGATAGACAGAATGATAGAATGACAGAGCGATCAATAAATGGATAATTAGATAGAAAGCTAGATAGAGAGTGAACAAAAGAGCAACAGAGCTATAGATAGAACGATGGACAGAATGATAAAATGATGGGTAGAACAACAGATAGAAGGACAGAACGACTTAGAAAGCTAGATAGAAGGATGGATATAATGACAGAACAACTGATAGAACGACAGAACGACTGTTAGAACGTTTGACAAAAGGATAGAACAACAGAATGATAGAACAATATATTTGTAGATGGGTTGACAGAACGACAGAATGATAGACAGACAGACAGACAAAGACAGACAGAATGATCGCTAGAACGATAGAATGACAGAACTATAGATAGTATGATGGATAGAATGATAGAACAATAGATAGAACGATAACCAGAATGATAGATGGAATGACAGATCGATTAATCGATTGACAGAGATAGAAAGAACGACAGAATGACAGAGCAACTGATAGAACAATGGATAGCATGACTAAGAACGATATATAGATAGAACAACTGACAGAACAATAGAATGATGGATAGAATGAGAGAACGATAGATCAATCATTATAGATAGACAAAAAGAACAATAACTAGAACGATAGATGGAATGACAGAACTATAGATAGTATGATGGATAGAATGATAGAACAAGAGATAAAACGACAGAACAATAAACAGAACGATAGATGGAAGGATAGATAGATAGAACAATTGCTAGAACGATAGATAGAATGACAGAACTATAGATAATATGATGATGGAATGACAGAATAGATAGAACGATAAATAGAATGATAGATGGAACAACAGATCGATCGATTGACAGAGATAGAAAGAACGACAGAATGACAGAGCAATCGATCGAACAATAGATAGAATGACTAAGAACGATATATAGATAGAACGATGATAGAACAATAGATAGAATGAGAGAACGATAGATCGATTATTATAGATAGACAAAAAGAACAACTGCTAGAACAATAGAATGACAGAACTATAGATAGTATGATGGATAGAATGATAGAACAATAGATAGAATGATAGATGGAACGATAGATAGAAAGAACAATCGCTAGAACGATAGATGGAATGACAGAATTTTAGATAGTATGATGGACAGAATGATAGAACAATAGATAGAATGATAGAACGACTGATAGAATGATAAATAGAATGACGGAACGATAGATAGATATAGATAGAATGTCAGAGTGACAGAATTATCGATCAAAAGAAAGAACAATGGAACGACAGAATCTGTCGTTCAATCGATTGTTCTTTCTGTCTATTGTCCTATCCATCCTTCTATCTATTTTTCTATCCATCGTAGAATTACAGAATATGGATAGAACGATAGAAATATGGACAGAATAGACAATAGATAAAATGAAAACAGATCAACAGACAGACAGAATTCACGTCTCTATTCTCGTGTAAAGCATGTTTGTGTCTTTTTTCCCGCGCACAGTGTGTGCTCTGACATGCCAGTCGGGTGTGCAGAAGCGAGCGTGAGAGCGTGTGCGTGTCAGTAAACGTGTGAAGGCGTGCGCCGGTGGCATCATTGATCCTCAGCAGCTGCATGTGTCTTGCGTGTCGTCCCGCAGCAGGTGTGAGATTACGGTGTGCTCTTCCTCTGTCGCCGAACAGATGTGAGGGGTATTAGATGCGTGTTGACCACACTCACTCACAAACACACACACCCCCACCTCTGTCTGCATGAGGATCTTCCACTGACCCTGTGTCAGTCCCCAGCGTCTGCTCCCTGTACAGAACACACATCACATCACCTCTGACCCCATACAGACACGCTCGCTCTGCCACGCTCTCGAGAGGATCACCGCTGGCTTCATGCTCACTCCATAGGGAGCTTCATGGGTGGCTCATCTAGTTCAGTTCCTGTATTCAGCATATGGACAAAAAAAAAAAAATCAAAATAAATTAAACAAATAATTACAAAGAAACGTCAAGCAACGTTGAGTTAAACTGTAATTTTGAAGCTGGAAAACTAAAATAGTATTTTCTTGTAAAACATACTCAAATAACCTTTTACAACTTTGATAAGTTTTATAATGTAGCGTAAAAGACTTACGATAGCTAACCTCATTTCATATGTAATGAGTAACCATGCCCATAGTAAGTGTTGAATACTGAAGAGTTCTTATGGGGGCGGTCTTATGTTAATGAGCTCTTGGATGTCATTACCTAATGAGACATTTTTGAAGTTTCAAAAATAATGCTGAATATTAAAGTATGCTTACATAGCTTGTCATAACTCTTATTTTAAAAGATGAAAAGCAAAATCCTGTCTTTTTATCATATGGCTTTACTCACTGGGATATACAGTAAGATGACAAATCAGATCTGGTACAAAGTACGGTATCAAACATTTACATAGCTTTACAAAAAGAAATACCTGCTTTGAAAGTATACGCGTGGACTGACGTTAAAAGATGACGGCGTGTCATGTGGACCATGAAGGAAACTCTCACTTACAAGTGGAAGCAGAGACCTATTTTTCAACTTCTGTCAAAAAAAAAAAAACAAAAAGAGAGAGGGAATAAAAAGTTGATGTTATACTGCATGTCTCAACAGCGGAAAATGAAAGTGTGTGAGCTGTCAGGGCAGCATGAAGAAAATGGTTTGCCTGAAAAAGACTGTGATGTTTTGTCTTCCTTTCTTTTGCTTTATTTACTATAGAAACAACAGCAGAGGCACTGCTAGACTACAGGACCATTCGACACTCTGTATCTCCATTTCTAAAGGTCTTTGTCTTATATTTACATTGATGTTCTCAAACGCATTTCAATAGAGTGTTCTTGACAGTTATTGATGCATACACATTTTTATGTAATTAGATGCTCTTTATGCAACTAATGAGCATAGCAAAAATTATGACAGATTTCGGTTCTTTCTTGAAGTTTCTTAGTAATTGAGTAAGTGTTAGTTAAAATTGTTAGTTAAAACTATTAAAAATCATTTTTGATCACTGAAATAAAATTATATAAATTATAACTATAAATTTAATTAAAAATAAAATTAAATATAAACTAGATAAAAAACATGAAAATCAAAAATGTTGGTTTGGCAACTAACTGAAATAAAAATAAAGCTAGACATAAAACCTAAAACTAAAAACTGCTTAAAAAGACGAAGTAAAATTAAAAGAAAACTGAAAATATAGAAAGAACAACTACACTGTAAAAAAAAAAAAAAAAATCTGTTGTATTTTATTGAAAATCTTATTGTATTTTTTAAAATAGGTGTTTTACCCATATTTTGAATTTAACACTTCATTGCATTGTGAGTTAACAGAAATGTCTGTAAAATTAATGGATAATGCCACTTTACAGTAATTAAATTTATAATAGTAATCAATAAATTTTACTTAAATAATACAAATAATTATTACACCTTAAAGGCTTTGTTTTGGCCAAAGAATGAAAAAAAATCGATTTTTACAGCATTTAAAAATAATTTAATTTATATTTTAATTTCAATATTTTAAACATTTACATTATTTAAATATTGCAATATTGGATTGATGTTTATCTATGTTCAGAAAACACTTAAAAGTAACATTCCCATAATATTTACAAAATGATGTAATGAAATGTTACTTAACATTTGTGTAACAAAAAAAAAAGAAGAAAAGTTTGTAAACATTTAAAAATTGGACATTCAAAGAACATTCAGAAACAATGTTTTTATAACCCAAGAACGTAAGCGAAACATTCTTAGAACATATTTATATTACATACACATTATTTATTGTATTTTTTAATGTTATAAATTTCAATACATTTTAAATAATACAAATTTATTTATTTATTTATTTATTTTTTATTGTATTTTTTATACTTCGCTCATGGAACTTTTTTTCTAAAAGATTCTGGTAATGCTTTACAATAAGGTTCATTAGTGAACATTTGTGAACTACATTAGTTACCATTAACGAAGAAATACTTCTAAAGCATTTATTAATCTTAATGTTATTTTCAGCATTTACTAATGCATTATTAAAATCACAAGCTGTGTTTGTTAACATCAGTTAATGCACTGTGAACTAACATGGACTAACAATAAATTACTGTATTTTTATTAACTAACATTAACAAAGATTAATGAACAGTGTAATAAATGTATTGTTAGTTCATGTTAGTTTAATACATTAACTAATGTTAACAAATGACACCTTATCGTAAAGTGTTAGACATCCATCTGTGTTCGGAAAACAAAAGTAACATTCCCATAATGTTTGCAAAATGAAAACATAATGGTTCCTTAACATTCACATAACCAAGAAAAAACTTTTTAAATACATTTAAAAACACAGGCCGTTTTGACCATTCAGAAATAATGTTTTCATAACTTCTTAGAACACATTTGTGTTAGCTGAGAACGTAACGCTACACTTGTGTACAGCCAATACTGTCGCACGGGGTTCCATCACCGGTTATTTGCATCACTAATCTCCAGGGGGCTGTAGTGAGTGTGTTAAGTGATCCTCACTTATGACTACCTGTATTTTAAATATATGCTCTCTGGTATTGGCCCTATGCTGCAGCGCCGCTATTGTTGCCGTATATCTTCCGCGGGCGGCCCGCCGTAATTGATAGCGTCACCTTAAGTTACACTCGCCATTCGCCTCAAATATATGTCCCTGTCCTCCTGCAGCCAGCGCCGTAAAATGATTAAGGAGACTTAAGAAAACCCTATCACAACATGCGGGCCAAACATATGAGGGGCGAGAAATTGCATCGAATAATACAAATAAAAGACATTGCTCTCTGTCCAGGAGAACAGTGCTTAAGTTAATGCCTTTTTGTATGCTGGGATGGGCTCAAATCCAACAACAGCAGCAGGTAAAATGAAATTGGACACCTTTTACAGATGGAGAGCGGAGGCAAACAGCAGTTTTCTCCGCTCACGGATACATTAAGAGACTGCAGCGCTCCGGTTTGGCCACGCTCTCCCAGAGAGCCGAGACAGATGCGGCGTTCTGTGACGGCACTAGCATGCGGTCTCAATATCCAAAGTCACCGAACAACATAAACATGCCAACAACAGGAACTTCAGGAAGACGACAGGCTGCACATTATTCTTTTTTTTTTTTTCCATGGAGAATAAGAGAATAAGATGTTTAGAAATGCTACAAATGAATCTCGACAGGATGTGCATAATAGTATCTGCAGCCGTTTCTAACAACAAAAGACTCTGTCTGGCATTGTTAGTGTGTTTACTAACAGAGCTATTAAAAAGAAATAACATGATTGTCATCATTTACTCACCCTTGTGTTGTTCTGATGCCGTATTATTCACTTTCTTTGATTTGAACACAAAAGCAGATCTTCAGAAGAATGTCCAGCCGTCTGTTTACAACAAATACAACAAAACAGATGAGGGTTTATACCATCAATTTGCAAAAAGACCATAAAAATGTAATAACAGATTTGAAAAGATAATGTGCAGTGTAAGATTCTGACAAGTTTATTGTGCTCTTTCGTGCTTTTCTGAGCTTGGCAGCATGGATGTGCACCATTCACAAATTGAATTGAGAGTGCTTTATAAATTAATACAATTCAATTCCAGAACAGGAACTGAATTTGAATTCAGGCAATTGGTCAAATATTAAGCAGATCTAAGGAAAGAGAAATGACATAATATAATGGAGTAGAGTTAAAACTGAAATTCAAAGATATTTATAAAACCCAAACAAATGCATTCTAGTCTTGTTTAATGGAGGACATGGGTGGATGGATAATGTGGTTTGGAGAACGGATAGATGGATGTATGTGGATTGGAGAATGGATGTATCGATGGATGGATGCGGTTCCGAGAATGAATGGATGGTAGATGTGGCTTGGAGAATGGATGTGATTTGGACAATGGATGGATGAATGGATGGATGTGGTTTGGAGAATGGATAGATGGATAGAAGGATGTGGTTTGGAGAATGAATGGATGGATGTGGTTTGGAGAACAGATGGATAGACAAACAAATCAAAAAATAAATATCTGCAACCTTACAGATGACAAGTGATTTGAAGAATGGATTAATAAATTAATGAATTAATAAACAAATAAAGCTAAAGAGAACAAGCTGTTTGCCAATAAATAAACCAAAAACCTACAAACGTCAAGCAGTTTAAAGAAAATAATAAAGGTTTGAAACGATAAGAGGGTGAGAAAATAACCTTGTTATTGCTTCAACTAAACAGACTACACCAACTTAACCGGTTTAATGTAACCTACATAGCAGCACTGGTTGTGGAGTGCAGAAGCACTGCTGTCTCAGTGCAGCAGGTCTGTGTACAGTAGCTCAGGGAGCTCCATCAGTCGGAGAGGTTGGTGTTTCGCAGCTGTTGGTCTGGAGGAGAGATGGCTGCGTGGAGGACGAGGTGAGACTGGGGCGTTTTCAGCGGTGCCTCCAGGCCTGTACTCCACTCATTTGTTCAGCACCACTGGCTTAATAATTACACCTGGGAAGGGCAGGTAATGGGTCGTATCCACGCAATTACGGCTCCCCGCCAAAACACTCATTTATCTTTGTCACGTCGGGCCGCCTTAATTGGAGTCATCGAGGGCAGTGTTGGGTTGCGATGGGGGTCTTTGGCTGACTATCCTATTGGAGCCTTTGACAGAGGTCACGTCAGGGTCGCGCCTCGGCTACTGTACTCGCGACTGTAGGCCGGCGGTGCGTTGGAGTTTAGCCGAAGGCCGCTGGAAACAATACATTAACATGAGGGCATAACTCCAACACGTCAAAGTTATTGTGCTTACAGTCAAATCAGGTCATGTGTGCCTCTGTTTCATTATTGAGACTAGTGCTGCAGCGCATTTCCGGCTAAATAAGAGCATTTTTTTTTTTTAAATCATTGTATGTTTTAACATCTGTTGCTGTCACAAATTAAGAAATTTCACACATTTCTATTGTAAAATGGGTCAAATATTGAAGCTGTAGAATATAGGAGCATAACTAGTGTTGGCGAAGTTACTTTTAAACTTATAAGCTACTCATAATTTAAATAAGGCAGCAACTACACTGAAGCTATCAAAGGGAGAAATACCTTTGGTAAAATCGGAGCAGTATTTAGTACAAAAACAACAAGAATTTCAATAAAGGTAACAGTGAGTTCTCAATAAATACAAAATTAATTAATTAATTAATTAATAAAACCAGAAAAAAGTGAATAGAAACAATAATGCTGAGTGTAAATAAAACAATTCAAAATGTGTAATATTAAACTCCATGAGAATAGAACTAGAATTGTAGAATTGTACAACTGACAAAACTTACATGATTGTAAACAAAAAAATAAATACTTTTTTTTCATGACAAAAGATGTTATTTAATACACTAATGGAATTTCATAAGTTAAACTGTTTTACAATATAATTTTTTCTTTGTCAATTGTTTTTGTCAATTCTTTTATTTCTATTGTAACAATGTAAAATAACTTGCATGTTAATTGTTAAAAAAAAAGAAAAAAAACTGAAAAAGTATGTTAAATGTAAAAAAAGAAATATATATTTTTTTTGTGTGTGTGATGACAAAAGATGTTACGTCATACACTAATGGGATTTTATAAGTTTTTGCAATAAAAATAAAAACAAATAGAGGGTGGTGCATAAAGCATCCCTTTTTCATATATTATATAAAAAAAGTAAAAATATAGATAAATGTTTATTTTTAATGTTTTTATTGTAATTTAGTCCAAAATCTTTATATTTCAAAAAAGAAAAACAACTGACAAAAAAGGAAAAGAAAAAAAAAACAAAAACGAAAAATTAAATTGTAATAAATAAATGTTTTTTTTTTGTGATTACAAAAGATGTTATTTAATACACTAAGGCTATTCAATAAGTTAAACTGTTTTACAACAGAAATAAAAACATAAATAGAAATAAAGGTGGAAAAATGTGCATAGACCGCATTCTTTTTTACATTTTTCATACATTATTAAAAAACATATATATAAAAATTTAG
>VONZ01000757.1:342500-359201 GCA_012976165.1 Labeo catla
GCACAAAAGCTTGTGTAGCACACGCGCGTTCACGATGCTACGAATTAGTAATGGGTCGTTCTTGAACGATTTGTTTATTTTGAACGAATCTTCAATGTGACTCGGGAAGAACAAGTCGTCTCGGGGAGTGATTCGTTCAGTCGTGCATGTGCAACATCCTATTAGGTTCTGTACTGGAATTAGTTCACCTGTTTCAAATCTTCGGGTTTTTTCGAGTGGTTCGTTCATCTTATGGGGCTGTCACGTGATGAACGAACGACTCAAACCCGAAAACTTGTCAGATAAGAGGTGAGGTGAGCTAATCACAGACTAAAGACCCAGGTAAACAATGAATGAATCTTTTCTGTTTCTTATAGCATTATAGTTTTGTCTTGTTTGTAGTGTGATCAACGTTTGTGTAAGCAGTAGATGTGTTAGGGAAGTAACACGTAACATTTTAATTATATTTTGCTAAAACGAACGAAATAACTCAAAAAAAAAGATTCAATCATTTTGCTGAACGAGACTCAAAGCTCTGAGTCGGTAAAATGATCCGAACTTCCCATCACTACTACGAATCAAGTTCATCGTCTGTGTACTCCAGCTCAAAAAGGTAAAGTATTTTCTCCTACAACTTCAGAATTGTCCCACATCGTTGTACCTTTTTGTTTGTAAACAGCGTTTGACTTGCACTTTCTTAGTCTTTGTGCGTTCGCTTTGTAAACACTGGGTCTGTAGTTCTGTGTGACCTTTCGACATGATTCAACAGTACGCGAACGCGCATCTCAGAGCCTGTGCTACAGGCTTAAAAAGTAAACAAATTTTTATTTTCCGAAAAAAAAAAAAGACTGATCGTTTCGCTAGATAAGACCCTTCCTCCTCGGCTGGGATTATTTAGGGCCTTTGAAGCTGCATTTAAACTACATTTTGGAAGTTCAAAATCGGGGCACCACTGAAGTCCATTTTATGGAGAAAAATCCTGAAATGTTTCCTCAAAAAACTATTTTTTTACGACTGAAGACAGAAAGACATGAACATTTTGGATGACAAGGGGGTGAGGGGTGTTGTTCTGGAAATGGACTTCTCCTTTAATGCCACCTTTCACCAAATCCCATGACATATTTATGAAAGCCCATTTCTGCCACTGAATAAAAAATTTAAACTTTAAATCTCACAATTCTGAACTGAGATATAAACTCCCAATTGTGAGTTACAAGTCAGATTTGCAAGACATAAACTTGCAATTCTGAGAAATAAGTCCCAAATCTGATAAAGTCTGAGTCAGTTTTATCTCACATTTCAGACTTTTTTTCTCAGAATTTCTTGATACAATCTTGCAATTCCGACTGTTCTCAGAACTGTAAGATATAAACACAACTGCAAGTCATAGTCAGATTTGTAAGCCAAACTTGCAATCACTTTTGATCAATTTAAAGCATCCTCGCTAAATAATAAGTATTAATTTCGATTAACGTTGATGAATGTTTGTTTATTTACAGAGGTTACCTACCTCACATGTCCGCACGTCTCACGTGGATGTTTAACGTTTGAAAAGCGAAGCCACTCGTCAGCGTGATTATATAGAGATGAGTTTAGACGGGAAAAACTGGAGCTCGTGTTGGCATCATACGGATTGCTTTAACAGAGAATATTTGAGAGTTCACATGCAAAACCCCCTAAAAGCAATCTCAGCCAAAAATGACATAATGATACTGAGTGAATGCTCTCGACACATTATACGTCCATCATACTTTTACGTAAAACTCGCTAAAATACAAGCCTCAGCCCAATCAGAGGTACCAGTACTTACATAGAAACCTATACGTCAGAGCCTGATAAAAATGCATTTTTTAAAGAAACATTTCAAGGTTTCTATACATATATGTCTCATGTCTACAAAGTAGGTATTTGCTGAGATTCAGGTTGTTTTATTTACGTGTCTGTGAAGAGAGGTGATGGAGACCAAGACGGCAGAAAGTGCACCCTGTTTAATTTCTTTATTTTACAGAAGTACATTGTTTTGTTGCTATTATGACTAAACACAAATAAAAGTAGATCCTTTGCAGTTTTAAACGATACGTTATTTTTATCTGTGGGATGTTTTTCATGTCTGAGGGTTGAAGTGACCACAGTAATGTGATATTTAGTCCCTGGAAGGTGTCTCTCACGTTGTCCCACAGCAACATTAAAATCGTGTAGATTAGTGTGCAATGTTTTATTCAATTACCATAATTAATGATGGGGGCATCCAAGTTATTTGACATTTTAATATTAAAAAAAAGTAACAATAGTTACTTTCCCTGGTAATTAGTTACTTTTATGATGATGACACTATTTGTGAGAAGTAACTAGCAACTATAACTAATTACTTTTTAATGTAAAATGCCCAACACTGCTTAAGACTGGAGTAATGATGCTGAAAATGTAGCTTTGATTAAAGGAATAAATTACATTTTAAAATATATTTAAAAATAAAACAGTTATTTTAAATAGTAAAAATATTTTAAAATGTTACTGTTTTTGCTGTACTTTGAATCAAATAAATGCAGACTTGGTGAGCAGAAGAGACTTGTTTTAAGAAAAAAACATTAAATCTTACTGTTTTTGCTGCACACGCAAATGCAAGTTATTAAGTCAGAATTTTGAGATATAAACTTGCGATTCTGAGAACATGTCTGTCTTTTTTCCCTTTAAAACTGGACTTGCAACTGCAAGTTTATATATTACAATTCTAAGAAAAAAAAAGTCAGAATTGCGAGTTTTTATCTAGCAATTCTGACTTTATTCAGTGGCAGAAACAGGCTTCCATACATAATGGATGACCTGAAAGTGATTAAATTAACATTTTTTAGGGTGAAGCCTTGGAGGAAGTGCTGCTCACCTCTTAAGTGCTATAAAGACAATCGTGCCCACACTGCTTTGACCACAGGATGCACTTCTGATTTGATGACGGTTTGTCAGCGCTGGAATCCACATCTGTTTGGCAAAGGAATAAAATACAACACAAAAATATATTTTTCAATTACAGCCCACTTTTGTCGACCTTGGGTGTTTCATGCCCTTTCATTGATCGGATTGCTATCTAATTGGATTTGCATGCTACTATCCTATCAGTAAAACCAAATGGAGTGGAAATACATGGAAATGTTAAAACATCAAAAAAAAATCTGGGAAAATGTTGCTAGGAAACTGGGGATGTTGCTGTATATTAAAGCACTGGATGGTGTTTTTCCTTATAACCCTCATTGGAGGGTCACAAACTCACCTTTGACCTTTGCTTCCACTGCTTATTTACGTTCTTATTTTCTATGACTGAAAGTAAGAAAACATTCATGTTAAAGCATAATGGAACATGAAAAATCAGGTATTTAAAAAAAAAAGATGGTTTACATGCATAATAAGTATATAATTATTAATCTGTGGCGAATTATACATGTTCATGCAATTATATAAAAATAATAAAATAATTAACTGGATTAATAATACTGAGCCATTTATAAACAGTAATTTGTATGGATTCATAGTCATCTTTAAAAAAAAAAAAAAAAATCTAAAAAAAAAACTTGTTTGATTAAATTGTTTAATTAATACAAATCACAATAACTGTGCTTACAAAATATATAAAATGTACTTAAAAATCTTATTGTGTCATGTTAAAGAGGATAAATAAAAAAAATACATTATTAAAACAATTAAAAACAACTAAAAATTAACATTAATCAGATAATAATTATTAATAAAAATTAAATTGTTATTTTTTGGGATAACAAAACATTTTACTAATAAGTTAAACTATTCTTTGCTGGAAATTAACTACTATATTATTCAAATATAATATCACTAATACCAATTATATATTAAAACATTACTGGAATTTAAAATAACTTTTCTGAATTTTCGATTAAAGTCTATCTTATTTTCAATTGTTGGATCAGTAAAAATCAAAATAAGCAACTTAAAAAAATGGTGTACATATACATATATATATATATATATATATATATATCACAGTACCATAATCTGCTTTTTGTTAAAGCCAAGCTCAACACAAATCAGCAATTCAGAAAAATAAATAAATAAAAGTCTGAAATAACATATTAAGAAAATGTAGGTTAAACGTAGATGGCTCAATGAATATCACAGGATAAATAAAAAATTAAATGATTAAAACAATTAAAAACAACTAAAAGTGTAACATTAAATTAATCAGAAAATTATTATTAATAAAAATTAAATTGTTATTTGTTTGGGATAACAAAACATTTTACTAATACTAAAGTTAAACTGTTTTTTTTTTTGCTGGAAATGAACTATTATATTATTAAAATATAATATAATTAATGAGATTTAATTATATATTAAAACATTATCAGAATTTAAAATAACTTTTCTGAATTTTCGATTAAAGTCTAGCTTATTTTCAATTGTTGGATCAGTAAAAATAAAAATACTCGACTTAAAAAGAAGGAAACGACTTTTTTTGGTGTATATATATATATATATATATATATGTATATATATATATATATACATACACACACACACACACACACAGTGTCATGGTTTTATCATGTTTTTGTACCATAGTTGTCTTAGTACCATGTAAATACCACAGTATATGAATATGGTAGTATTAGAAATGTTTTTGTAGGTGTCCTCATTAATGATCATTAATTTAATCAACCATCAACTATTCAATGTCAATCACTTTAGCACAAAATTTTAATCTAAAGATGCATTTAGTGTAGAATATAAGTGTCACACTCGAGTTTTTCCCTTATAAAAGTACTGTGGTATATATCATAGTACCATAACCTGCTTTTTGTTAAGGCCAAGCTCAAAACAAATCAGCAATTCAGAAAAATAAATAAATAAACGTCTGAAATAACATATTAAGAAAATGTAGGTTAAATGTAGACGGTTCAATGATTATCCAGGATCATCTGCGTAATGAAGGCTTAAGGCTGCCAGCTGGTGTTTCTTAATCAGTGATCTGATTAAACACTGTTTTTTCTGGTTGTATATAATCATATAGATGATTTCAGACGAACAATCATCAAGCCTTGTTTCGACCTGCCAGAGTATGACAGCCGTGACATCATTCAATGGGAAAAAGTCTCTTTTTGTGTATCGTCAGCCGTTTCCAGAAAGCACATCTTCACTTCTGAAGTGCTGAAGTGTTAAATGTTTCAAAGTCAAGAGATGGAGAGCTGAAAAGTTAAACAACCATCAACAAAACATTCACGGTGAGTTTAAAGCGTTTCGTTTGATCAATGATTGATGGCCTGTCTGATGGTCTGCAGTCATAAGTCATATTTGCTGAAGATCAACTATTTTCTTTTCATTTCGCGAGAGGAAGAGGGAACGAAAGGGTCTCAATCTTTCACCTTGTCAATATTTCACAAGTAAACAGTGACAAACAAGAAGTGACTTCCATTCAGAGCTTGGCCGCCTCCCCAGAAAACACTGCTTCTTAGAAGTGCTGATTCAACCTTTTCACGGCTTCTTTATTTTCCTCCAGTGATGCAGCATCAAGATGAAGCCAGAAACAGGAACTGAAAATAAATGTGATTAAACTTTATTTGTTTGTTTTTTTCCTCTGACTAATGGCAGACCTTTAGGAAACAGAAATTACACACTTGATTTTCTTAATAAACAATTCTTGATAATTAAGCATAATTTTCCCCAGTTCTCATTGCTCAGATGCAATTTTTTTAATTATTACTTTTACACCATATTTGAAATGAAACATTAATGTAGACCAATCATATTACACCATGTATGTATGCATATATATATATATATATATATATATAAAAAAAACTGAATACACAAATAACATACATTCTTTTTTATTAAGGGTTTTATATTTGTTCTCTCTCTCTCTCTCTCTCTCTCTCTCTATATATATATATATATATATATATATATATATATCTCAATAAATAACGTGTATAAAAATACACACACACACACACACTATGTATTTAATGTGTGTGTTTACATATATATGCATTTTTGTACACTGCCGTTTTCAGCAGGAAAATGAAATTAAAAATATAATAAAATAAATATTATTACATATAGGTTATTTTAAAAAAGCAATTGAAATGCAATAAATAAATTATATAAATTCTTAATTATTAAGCAATATAATATTAAAAAAACTAAATAAACATATTTATTAAAGATTATATATGTTTAATAAACACACACACACACTATGTATGTAACGTGTGTGTGTATGCATTTTTGTACACTGCTCTTCTTCAGCAGGAAAATTCAATTAAAAAAAAAACAAATAAAATAATAAATATAGGTTCAATTAAAATGCAATAAATAAATAAGTTCTTAATCATTTAGCATGTAATAAATAAAAATATATATATATATATATATATATATAAATAAAAAATACATTCTTATTCATTAAGGATTTCATATATATATATGAAAGTTTAACGCAAGTTTAATTTCTTTATTATCTATCTACCTATGAATTATTATTATACATAAAAATATTTTTTTTAAAAATCATTAGACTGAAAAAAAATCATAGTCTAAAATGTTTCATGCTTCATTTACCTTAGGCAGAATACAATTGCTTTGTTTTTTTCTTTTAAATTTCATGTGAAATGTTACCTGGACAATGAGTTTGAATGAGATCCCCCCCTCACAGTCCAAGAAAAATTCCTTTTTTAACGACTGCCCACCAGATCTGAATAACAGGCCGAATAACTCATTCATACAGTTCCCATTAATCAGCTCATTTGTTTGGTTTGCCGTGGCCTTGATATTTCAAGCTTCCCTGAGTCTGTCGCTGGACGGTAATTAGGGTAAATGAAATCAAGAGGGCCATGGAAATACTTCATGCCAACCTAATCGAGCAAACAAATAGACTTCTAAATCTAGACACGGTAACTACCGAAAGCCCTCACAAAGAGGAGGCTGTGCGGCGCGAAGCGGTCCCTCCTGTGCGGTTTTCCAGCTGAGATTTATGCATGCCGCTCACAGGTCACATCTGAATGCTGTCTGGAGAGAGGAAGGTGGCTTTGGCACATAAGAGACCTTTGAAGCTTTTGATGGCCAAAAAGTCATTTTCATAGTTGTTAGAGCCGGCCAATGAGCTCGAATAACAATACACATTAGACGCTTGGTCAGCGGAATAGAGAGGAGCTCCGCCGCGGCAGAAAAGGCCTTAGTCCACCGATATGCGTGTATGTATAATTTACCCGGCTGCATTATCTCCGGAAAAGCATGTGGAGCCAATGCATATCACACAATTCTGGGGAATGAGCAATTTGCAAATATATCTGCTTCCATTCTGCTCCGACACTCCATGAATAAGACTGTTTTAAACCCAACTAATGAGTCATTCCGCTCACATCCCGATATAGCGCTTAATTGGCACACCATATTCCATGGGAAAAGTATTCATGCTTTCATATGCATCCATAAGCAAACAATTGGTTTGAATCTACATATATGAACAGCCTGAAGGCGAGAAATATCACAAACGGGATATCAAAGACTTTTCTCTTTTACACTAATCAGATTAAATGAAGGGCAAAATTAGGCTTTTCAGGAGCTTCTGTGTGGAGAAAATCTCATGGGGTTCAGAAGAGATCTCAAATAAGAATCTGAGCTGCTAGCCACATTATTTGTTGTCTATTTTTGTCTCCAAATTCATTTTAGGAGAAATGTTGACACATGCGTGAAACACAGCAGTTGCATAAATCTCCTGAGCCATAAACGAGCAACCTCTGAGAAAGAAAATGCTCTTATTTTCTAGAGAAAATAGCCACAGAACTCCACTAGCCATAGAAAATCAAACATGAAACCAATTTTACCCTGTTGAGTCTACTTAATGAAAAAACTTTTGATAGTCTGTGGAAAATGTACATTATTAGTAGTAGTAGTAGTAGTAGCAGTAAATGATTACATTTTAGTCAGCAGAAAGAAAATTACAATTATTACTTATATTTTATTAAAAGTAGTAGTATTATTACCACATGGAAATAGTAAATAAAAACAGTATACAGTCCATACATATGTACACACATATACATATATATACATATATATATATATATATACACACATATATATGTGTGTGTGTGTGTGTGTGTGTGTGTGTGTGTGTGTGTGTGCACCTGGTATTTATCTTGCTATGGGGACCAAATGTCTCCACAAGGATAGTAATACCAGTAAATTTTGACCTTGTGGGGACATTTGTGAGGTCCCCATGAGGAAACAAGCTTATAAATCATGCAGAATTAGTTTTTTTGAGAAAGTAAAAGTGTGCACAGTCTCCTGTGAGGGCTAGGTTTAGGTGTAGGGTAGGTGTAGGGTGATAGAAAATAGGGTTTGTACAGTATAAAAACCATTACGCCTATGGAATGTCCCCATAAAACATGTAAACACAACATGTGTGTGTGTGTGTGTGTGTGTGTGTATGCATGGAAAAAAAGTAAAACATTATTATAGTATTTATATTTTATTAAATGTTATTATTAATTATTATTAAATGAAAATAGTAAATACATAATATATAGTCCACAGTAAATACTAACAGTATAATATGTGATTTTTTTTTTCATTAATATATTTTAGTTTGTAGGAAAAAAAGCATTAATATTATTATTAGTATATTCTATATTAACCATAATGTTTATATTTCAATAAACTGAATTAATAATTGTTAAATGGAAAAGGTAAATACATAGTACTGTTTATTTATATATTTATATATATATATATATATATATATATATATATATATATATATATATATATATATATATATATATATATATACACACACATTTTATTAAACACTTCTACACTAATACATTTTAGTTTGTAGAAAAAAATTACCATTATTATTAGCCTATATTAACCATGGTTTTTATATTTTAATATTTTAATTCAATTATTAATTATAATTAAATTAAAACAGTAAACAGTATATAGTTCACAATTAATAAAATTTGTGATAGTATAAATATATTCACATGCATGAAACATAGCCCACTTATAAGCCCACAATAATAATAACTACAATTATTATAAAAATTACATTTATTATTATTATTATTATTATTAATAATAATAATAATAATAATAATAATAATAATAACAACTTGACTGATACATTTTAGTTTGTAGGGAAAATGCAATTATTATTATTAGCCTATATTAACCATAATGATTATATTTCAAATGTAATTGTATTATTAATCATTATTAAATGATAATAAATAGTATATAATTGACAGTAAATAAAAATAGTATAAATATATATACACACATGCAAGAAACAGTGAAACAAGCCCTCTTAAGACCACAATAATAATAATAATAATAAGAAGAAGAATAAGAAGAAGAAGAAGAAGAAGAAGAAGAAAAAGAATTATTTTTATAAATTTCATTAATACATTTTAGTTTGTAAAATAAAAACTTCAATTATTATTATCCTATATTAAGCATAATACTTATGTTTCAGTAAATTTAATTTTATTATTATTAATATTAAATGAAAATAGTAAATAGTATACAGTCCAAAATAAATAAAAAAGTAATAGTATATATATATATATATATATATATATATGCATGAAACATAGTGAAACAAACCCACTTAAAAAGCCCACAATTATTTATTATTAGTAGTATTATTATTATTTTTATTAATACATTTTGGTTTGTAGAAAAACCTGCAATTATTATTAGCTTATAATTAAACATAATATTTATATTTCAATAAATTTAACATAATTATAAAAATTATTATACAATGAAAGTAGTAAATAAATAAATAGTATAAAGTCCATGGTAAATAAAAAATAGAATAAATATATAATATATACATGCATGAAACAGTAGCTGATTACATCTCCTGAGCCATAAACAAGCAACCTCTGAGCAATAACGTTTTCCTCTGAGAAAGAAAAAAAAAAAAACTGTTTTAAAAAAGAAAATCTCTGTTATCCACGGAAAATCAAACAACAAACTCATTTTACCCCGTTGGGTCTACTTAAACAATGAAACACTTTTGTTAGCAGGTAATCAATTAAACGTGCTGAACCAGACGACTGCGTTTTCAGACGTGCAGTTTCTGTTCTGTTTGGTAGTATTTTTTTGGTAGAGCATGAATATACATGAAACCAAAATGTGGTGTTTCGGCACTGCAGGAAACAACCCAGAGATTTAATTTGCCTCACAAATTGATGCCACATTCAAAAACACATCATTTGCTGTTAAATTTGTAGTTTTGATCAGTAAAAGCTTGTTTAATAGCATCATTTATGCATTTTGTTGCAACACAATCCGGATCTAAGTGAAGTATGCAAAACCACCCCGGGTAGATAATGAAATTTAATCTATATTTCATTAAATATCAGCTTCAGATTATTTCACAATGAGATGAATTATTCTCAAATGCTGTTTAAACACCATCTAGCAGCAGTAAATCGCATCGCGGGTGATAATTATATGAGCGTAGTGTGTGTTTGAGCCCGTTTGTGTCCTAACGCTTTCCGATTACTCTTTTCCCATTACAAGAGCACTTCCTGATTCTAATTGTGACGCTGACGTATTCGGACGCCCGTGTTAGCATGGTGAGCCTGATAAGGGCCAAGGGTAAATAAATGAAAAAGAAGTGACAACAGCAATCTATCTGGCCTTTCTCCTTCAGCATTCATTGGACGATAACTCTTCCCGCTCGGCGCGTATTTCCTCGCCTGTCTTCAGCTGCAGTCAGCTGGAAAAGCAAGGTGCCAGAGCCCTTGATAAGCAAAACCCCACAACCGTGAGCCAGCTGATCAGCACAAAAACATAAACACTTCACCTGCATCTGATGGGGCTGCTGCGGGGCTCCTGAGGGCCCGATGAGGGGCTGCTGAGGCCCTCGGGTGCTGTGACAGGTGGCGCTCGCTCCTCTCCTGTCTTGCGGCATTAACTTCGTGTCTGAAGGAAAGCCTGGAAGTGAGACAAGTTTCAGATCATCAGTATACAAAACAGCGCAGTGGCAAAAAGCTTGCAATAGAACGTCGCTTGATCTTGGTCATGTACTGCAGCTAAATTCAGTTGTAAATTAATCTTTTACCGCTGGATCCTGGAAGCACATTTCTGCCCTGAAATAAAAAAGGAAAAAAAAGGTAATTCTGACTTTTTACTTTTTAGTGAGTTTACATCTCACAGTTAGGATTTTGTTTTAATGTTTGTTTGAATTGCAAGATATAAAGTAAACAGAAATTGTGAGATATAAAGAAAAAAGTCAGAATTCTGTCAAAATTAGTGGTATCTAGAATCTAGAATTAAAAGTTATAACGTAAAAACTGCAAAAAAATAAAAATAAAAATAAATAATAATAATAATAATAATAATAATAATATATATATATATATATATATATATTTATATTTATATATATATATATATATATATATATATATATATACACACACATACACACACACACATACATATATTATTTTTATTATTATTTATTATTATTTTATTATTTATATTATTATTATTTATTGATTGATCTTTTTAATGAAAATAGCAGCATTGAGGGAAACTAAACTGAATTAAAAGTTATAACGTAAAAATTGCAAACCAAAAAAAATATATATATATAATATAATATAATATAAGATAATAAATATATATATATATATATATATATATATATGTATATTATATATTATATATACACACACACACACACATATATATATCACAAGTACCTTTTTATTTTTATTATTATTATTATTATTATTATTTTTTTTTTTTCTTGATTGACTTTTTTATAAATTAAAATAGTACCATTGAGGGAAACTAAAAACGGAAATTAGAACTGAAAGAAATAAAGAATTACAAAACAGTCTGAATTATGAGATAAAAAGTCACAAGTACCTTTTTATTAATTATGAAAATAGTGGCATCTAGGGAAACTAAAATGAAATCATAAATTAAAGATATAAAGTAATAATTACAAAAAAAAAGTCTGAATTGAGATTAAAAACTCAAGTACCTCTTTAATGTTTTTATTTATTTATTAATTATGAAAATAGTGGCATCTAGGGAAACTAAAATGAAATCACAATTGAAAGACAAAGTAAGAATTACAAAAAAAAGTCTGAATTACAAGTTTTAATTTTACCTTTTAATTTTTAACTTTTATTTATTTATTTATTTATTTTTTAATGAAAATAAACGATAAAAAGTTACAAGTACCTTTTAAATTTTTTTTTTTTTTTAATAATGTCATCTAGGGAAACTAAAACTGATATCAGAATTGAAAGATATGAAGTAAGAATTACAAAACAGTCTGAATTATGAGATAAAATGTCAAGTACCCTTCATTTTTTTTTTTTTTTTAAATGAAAATAGTGGCACCTAGGGAAACAAAAAATGAAATCAGAATTGAAAGAAAGTAAGAACTACAAAAAAGTCTGAATTATGAAATAAAAAGCCACAAGTACCTTTTTACCTTTTTTTTTTATTTTATTTATTTATTTTTAAATAAAAATAGTGGCATTAAGGGAAACTAAAACTGAAATTAAAAGATGTAAACTAAGAATTGCAAAAAAGTCTGAACTGATATAAATTCTAAAAAAAATATATATGTAATTAATATAATTTTACCCTCACAATTCTTGGATTTAGTTTAACTAACATTATAAAACCAATAAAAATTAGTAAAACTACACATAAACATAATATTAATACCATAAAAAATTTGCTGTTTGAAAAAAAAAAAAACATTAACTAAAATAAAATTTAAAATGAATGAACTGCTATTAATAAACTAATGAAACTGCTTTAAAAAAAGAAAAAAAAGGAAATAGAGATGGAAAATACAAATAAAAATACACACAAACAAAAAAGGGCACCAATAGCCTGGCTCGAAGACTTTTCCTGATCCTGCCCACCTCTCTCTCTTCAACTTTGCTTTCTTTATACTTTATTTTATCCCTAAAACGTATATATTAAATCCGTAAAAGTACACATTAGTATCTTCTGAATGGGTACCGCACCAGTGACAGTTTTGTACCTTTTTTTCTGAGGGTGTATAATAGTATCTCAGTGATACTTTATAAAAAAAAAAAACAAAAAAAAAAAAACAAACACACTGCTAGGGAGATGTACACAGTTAATGATAAACATTCACCTCTACGCAAATAAAATGCATCACAGTTCCCACATTACAGAAGAATAAAAGCCGTTCAGCAGATCTGTGCGGTGACAGGTGTGTAAATGATCCTCTCTGTGTTTAATCATACACGTGGGATTGTACCCATTCTGTTAGAGGAGATTTACGAGAGAACAGAAGCAGCGCTCAGAGCCGCAGTAAACAGCAAGCACAACAGGAGCGAGTCTTACGACCCTGATCTCCGCTCAGACCCTGATCCCTGCAGGACGAATCCCAGTCAGCAAACCCCTCCGTGCTGCTCACCACTGTACTATGCTTTAATAAGCCCACTGACGTTAGAAAATACAGCCTGGCTGGTCTTTTTTTTAAGATCAATGGCTATAATAAATAAAAATAATTAAAAAAAAAAAAATAAAAATATTCACAGACTAAAATATAATAATTGAGGAATAGTCAGAAACTAACCACACCTTCAAATTAGTCCAAATGAGATGTGTACACAAAAAAGTGTTTCACCTTTTAAAGTATAGCAACGAAATAACACTATTCTTATTATTAAAGTAATTTGCATTTTATATATCATGAAACAAACATTGTAGTTATTCATTATCCTCATTAATATTTCATTTTGTGTATATATATATATATATATATATATAGATATCACTTTTATTTTTACTTTAATGTTATTATTAAATTAATCTTTATATATCATGAAATACAAATATTGTAGTTAATAATAATCAGCATACAATAATAGTTTCATATTTATATATATATATATATATATATATATATATACACATATACATATACACACACACATACATATATATATATAAATATATATAAAAAAAATCACTTTCATTTTATCTTTTAATTAATTTTAATACCTTTTAATTTTATATATCATTAAAGGTAAACATTGTATGTAATAATCATCATACATTGATATTTCACATTTTGTATTTATATATAATAAATCATTTATATCATTTTAATTTTATTAATAATTATTAGATTAAATTAAATTTTATACATCATGGAATATAAACATTGTAGTTAATCAACGTCATACATTAATATTTAATATGTTGTATTCATTGTATAATTGTTATCATTTTAATTTTATTAGTAATTATTATTAAATCAAATTTTATTTTATACATAATGAAATATAAACATTGTAGTTAATAATCAACATTACACATTAATATTCGATATTTTAATATTATTATTACATTAATCATTTATATATATATATATATATATATATATATATATATATATATATATATATATATATATAAAAAAAATCATTTTAATTTTATTAATTACATTAATTTTTCCCTGCTTTCCTACTCGAATTTTGTTAGTGGAAATATGTACAGATTATTATTATTAGTAGTAGTAGTAGTAGTAGTAGTCAATTAACCATATTATTTTCTCAGTTTATTGTACAGAAAAACCATAATGTAGTAAATAGTAAATTAATTAGAAAAAAGTATAACACACACACATCTATACCACTGTCAGTTTACTGTATATTGCAGTAGTGGTGTATGCTGTGAGCGTGTGCTCATATACCTCTGTGCCTGTCCTCACAGCTACATTCTGTTGTAATTTTTCGCTCGGTGGATACACTGTGCCAGACGACAGTCCCCAGTTTTTTTTTTGTTTTTTTTTTAGTAATGTCAGGGAAATTTGCAGCCGTGGCAAGGCGAGTTGTTTAATAAATCAAAAGTTTGTGGCAAGCACTGCTGCCTCTGCCGTGCAGCTCAGCACATAAACAACATGTCGCAGCATCTGAATTTTGTCACTTACGGATGAGACAACAGCTCAGGGTTGGACGAATGCCTGTCCTGGACAACTCTTACGGAAACATCGCCTACAACCTACTCCCACAATCCACCATTTTTCTCTGCCTGCTGCCTTTTCTGTAGGGATGAGAATAACAATGAATTTATATTACATTAATATAATACACTACTGTTCAATTTTTTTTTCTTTTACCTTTATTCAGCAAGGATGCATGAAATTAATCAAAAGTGTCAGTGAAGACATCAATCTTACAAAAATTTCCAATTTCAAATAAATACTGTTCTTTTGAAATTTCTGAAAATTCCACAAAACGAATCTGCATAACTGTTTTCAACAATCAGAAATGTTTACTGTGTAGCAAATCAGCATATTAAAAATTCTGAAAGAATATGTGACGCTAAAAACTGGATTAATGATACTGAAAATTGAGCTTTGATCACAGAAATAAATTATATTTTACAATATATTCAAAAAGAAAACAGCCATTTTAAATTGTAATTATTTTTGACAATATTGCAGTATTTACTGTATTTTTTAATTAAGTAAATGCAGCCTTGGTGAGCAGAAGACATTTTAAAACATTACCATTTTTACAGACCCCAAACTTTCACACAAAACTCAGCAAGTCTTCATTTCAAATTGACAAAACTAATTATTTAAGGTTCAGAAAATAAGAACCACTCTGACTGATTCAGTGAGTCATTTGACCGAAAGTTTTTCTGACCTCGTCAATCAAAAGTCAGACTGTATGTTTTGTCCTTTTGCAGAAGGACAAGAACGTCATTTCATTCGAGTACTTTTTAGGTAGGGCTCTACAGTGCGACTGAAAATTACTGCATGCAACTATGAAAAAATATTTAGGAGCACCATATGCGAGTGACCCAATCAGCATATTTGTGTTTGCGCTGAGGTGAGCTTCAAAGGTTTCTATGTGTTTCTGCAACGTTGAGTAATGTATCACAGACATATCTCACCAATCTTTTCATAAACAAAGTGTAGAGAGAGTGTAAATAAGAGATTGATTGTGCAGTGGAGAGAGCCTTGTTGATTATAATGGAACTTTGTGAAATCGCAATGAACTGATGGGTGACAGCTTTTAATGATTTTAAAGGAAGATTGTAAATGAGATATTGATTTAATACAGGTTAAATAAACAGTAAGTTAATATTAAGTGACTTGCATTGTCTGACTATAACACCTCTGCCTGATTTTGCTCTATTTCTTCATCAAAAATAGTCTGAAACAAGTCACAACCGAGCCGCTGCGCATCTCTATTTAAACAGCGGTGTTTCATTTATAAATGAAAGTGCATTTTTAAAATAATCAAGTGAGTCAATGATTCAATTTCCCATTCATAAAGACGGTCACTTTCTTTATTCCTGAATGAATGAGCCGTTTGAACGAATCAAATAAATGAATGATTCAGTAATTAAATCAGTGACTTGCCACCACCTACTGGCAGTTTTAGTTTCATATACTTTTAAAGATACTACTAAGTATATTTTCAGTTATTTAAATCATTTAATGTTTCTGTATACAAAATTTTATATTTAAAACATGAATTTATGAATCTGATTTCATTAATTTGGTTAATACTGATTTAATTTGATTGGTAACTTATTCTTATTCTGTTGTTTTAATTACATTTTAAAAAGATTTAAAAATGTAATTTTTAAAAAACTGACATGAAAGATGATATACTTTTAATAAAGTTAGAAAAATGCCATTACAAAGGTAAA